>SZWC01040585.1:0-11807 GCA_023375785.1 Penium margaritaceum
CTACAACGGCTTTGTAAACATGATCTGGATGGGATACTGTGTGGATTCTTTATTCAAACAATCTCAGAATTTAGACAAGTTTAGATTGGTGGAGGCCACAAGAATCTTTTGAGAAGGAGAACAGATCGTTGTGCCGGACTCAAGAGACCTTCCAACAAAGCATGTCTTCCAAATCCACGACCAACCGGTTGTTGGTCATGTGGAATCTTGAAAGATCGGACAACACTCTTGGACCTCTATTTGTGGCCAAGATGGATTGTCAATGTTTTAAAGTATTACATGACATGCGGCCCATGTCTTCATAACAAGGCTAGTAAAAAATTCCTTCTCGACCCTTCCAATAACTTCCCATCCATGGGACTCCATGGCAGTGCGTGAGTGTGGACTTCATTACTGGTCTTCTGGACACGGCACGTGGCCAGAATGTAATGTTAGTGGTTTTGGATCTTCCATAAAAGATTAAAATCTTCATTCCTACAACCACTGACGTGAACGCACAGGAGACCACTCATCTCTTCTTGGAGGGTGTCGTGAAGTGCCGTGGCTTTCCATTGCATATTATCTCTAACTGAGATGGAAAGTTGAATAGCAAGTTTCTGAAAAGAATGCACAAGTACTTCCATGGCGAGCCTCAAATGTCAATAGCATTTTAGCCTCAAACACTGGCAGAGTTTGCAGTGAAAAAATTGGTGTACAAGTCCACTCACTTCACATTGTCCATGTTGAACAGTGGTTGGTGTGCAATGGTGCCCTCTTCAATTGCGAAGAATGAGGTTACAGAGGACGTGTTTCTTCTACTCAAGCCTTTACCGGCGCATGGATTCCTTGTTACAAGAGAAGATGTATGACCATAAAGCGACTTGGCAATGAAAAAAGGCATATGTCAACAAAAGTAGCCGTAAGGTCTCCTTTGACATCAGAAACAACTAAGAACCTTCAGTTCAAGTCACTGGGGGTGCAAAAACTTCCACCGAAGTGGATTGGGCCACTTTCCGTCATTGCACACACCATAATAGTTGCATACCCATTACTGCTTCCACCGTGTATGAGGATACATGACGTGCTTCATGTGAGGCTACTAGCACAATACACAGAAAAGAGAATTGTTCAGCCACCACCAACAGTCCTTGCTGCTGACAGCCAATACAAGAGCGTACACTCCTCTCGCGTGTTGTTAGGAGATACCTCATTCATTGGGCCGGTTTTGGATGTGAACACAACTAGTGGAAGCCCAAATCACGTTTGCCCATGATGGTCAACATGTGCTAGAGCAAGCTGGTGGTTGACGCATGGTAGGGGACTGAACCTGAACGTAACAACAGTGAATAGTGTTCACGCTGGGCTGCATTTATGGACAATGACCATAGGAGGTTGAGGACGCCTAACATCGTTGTCGCGTGAACGCTCCAGCCCATAGGAGAGAGGCCGCAAGACGTGCTAAATGACAAGCTATAGCTTATGTCAAAGTGCTATGCATGTCTAGTTGGTGATTGAAACTGCTCATTTTCCTTCACAATATCGATGACTCAGTATCTCAACCGGGATGGTTCATAATACTGCTTGTTGTTCATCAACCATGACTATTCATTACAGGTGGGGAGGAATGTGACCGGAGGTCCGGTTCGAGCGTCCCTCCTCGCCAAGGCGAGGGGTGGTTTGACACCACCACTCGCAATAGCAAGGGCTGGCTGGCGACCAGCCCTTCGCTGGCCTCCAGCCAGCTGGCTGCCAGCCGGCTAGATGGCTGGCGGCCGGCCATGTGGCCGGGCGGCCACCTGCTGGCCGGTGATCAAGCTGGTTACTCGATTGGCGGCCAGGAGGCCGTGAGGCCTCAAGGGTTGAGGCCTGTGGCCTTGTATCCCCACCCTTACTTGCCCTCCTCACATGCAAGAACAAGTGATGACGAGGGATAGAGCAAGAGCGAGAGCAAAGCGTGCGTGAGAGAAGTCCGCGCCAAATCATCGATGCCTCGCACGTGCCGGTTTTGCACGGACACGTAAAAAAGAAACACGGGTTCGTTTAGAAAGAACTTCGAGTTTCGAAACTGGAAAACTGTGTGAACTCTTGAGTTCGAGGTGATTCCACCCTCATTTTGGGCCCAGAATGAGGTGACAAGTTAAAAAAGGGGCCTCTAGAGACTTGAAATGTTCAAGTCTCCCTACACAAGTCATTGATGACAGTTACTCGCAGAGTGACGCATAGGGGAAAATCACTCGAGCAAGCTCTTGACGTCATTGTGCAAACTCTGACCACAACTTCTGTGTACGAGCGGGAGACTCGATTTGTTACACCAAACATAAACCCCATCCACTCTAACGGGGGTGTTTCAAAGCAAGAAAAACAAGCCATTGCTCAATGGAAATTCTACGATTGAGAATTGAACAATGACGAGCGGTAATGGACAATGATACAAAACAATTGTTTGTCCTCACATTCAAAACTGTAATGTCCCTGGTGTGATATCGACCGTCCATGTGAAGAGACAAAGGCCTTATCATCTACTTTTTCCTTTTTTATTACACTTGTCGAAGATCGACATCGACACAGAGAATGAGGTACTTGTGGGAGAACCATGTCGGCTTCCACTGTTTGACTCCATACCCCAAGGAGGAAGGGGAGAGAAATTGAAATCGTTTCACGCGGCATCTGAACCCACTATTTGATACCAAAGTCACAAAAACTATGGTATGTGGGAAGACCATTACGGTGAATGGAGGTAGAAGACTACGTACAACTCCATCCCTCTCGCCGATGACCTTGGTGGGGAACACATTTGAGTGAGGTCATGTTCGAGAATGTTGGTTTGTGTGGCTTCCACCCGTCACAAGCAACGTTGGTGGGTTTTCCATATACC
This sequence comes from Penium margaritaceum, assembly GCA_023375785.1. Classification (NCBI taxonomy): domain Eukaryota; kingdom Viridiplantae; phylum Streptophyta; class Zygnematophyceae; order Desmidiales; family Peniaceae; genus Penium; species Penium margaritaceum. The sequence goes on from SZWC01040585.1 coordinate 2,855, forward strand.
CCACGTTGGTGGTATAGGATAGAGGAGAGCGTAACAACATAAAGGGCCTCCGGAGTGTCCGTAGACTTCTCTAGCACCTACGACAGCACCAGTGAGACATTGTCGATGCGTTCAGGCAGCCTGGTTGGCTTGTGGGGAGCTAGGAGAGTTTTCTTGATGGGTTGAGACCCGCACACATGGTGAATTGTACAGGTGCAATGAGGAGACCCGATGGCTTTAGTGGTGCTTCCAATCTTTGAAAAGATGTTTGTGTTGTTTGCACTCTGATTTAAGCATTTCTAACACTGCTCGCATTTTCTGAGTGGTCAATACCCAGGCACTCGGAGAGATATTCCGTTGCCTTGAGGTGACCACCTTTGTTGTTCACGTGGTCTATGCAGTGTGCTCTCCTTGCAGACTCATTTGGGCTCAGCAGGGTTGACAGGGCCCAGTGCGCCTAGCTGCCGGTGCCCCTACATAAGCCTGCTAAGGGCTCATTTGTAAACTCTCCTTCTTCTTTCATATTCCTTCTCCGTTCCAGACTCAACAAAGTTCTTGCCATTTTTCAGTATACTCACAATCAGAGCTCATTTCATGTTTGGATGGGCCTGCATGCCCTAGTTAACATTAACTTGGTACTAGAGTGCAGGGGGGCGTGTGAGGAGTAGAAGCAGAAGAAGCACAACAAGAGGAACGCAAAGAGAATGCGCCACATGGAGTCACGCCAACAGCAACATGCGGGAGCAGCGAGGTGACTGCAATAAGAGGTGCAATACTTACGGCGGCCTTTTTGGTGTGTAGGTGCTGCCACTTCTGTTGTTTGGGAAGCAGAAGCAGCGGCACCACCGGTGGCACCGGCCATCAAAGCAAAAGAAAAAGGTTGGCTAGGCGAACGTGGGTGAGGTGGCGTTTGCGTGCGGTCGCGGCATCCTGTCCCGCGTGTAGGAGCTGTATGAGCTGCTCCTTTGGTGAGTAGCAGCTATAGCAATGGCAGTAGTAGCTGATGTAGTGGGAGCTCCGTAGGAGCAGCAGTAGCCGCGGCAGCAACAACGGCGGCACCAAGCCTTAGCAGCAGCAGCTGCGACAACATTAACAAGCAACTGCCACAATAGCATTGCCATCCACGGTAGAAATAGCAGCAGCAGCAGCAACAACATGCAATAGCAACAGCCCGTAGCAGCAGCGGCAACACGTAGCAGCCTCACACAACAACAGCAAGAGTAGTAGTAGCTGCGACGGCAGTGAAAAGTAGCTGCTACAACACAATTGCCACCTGCAGCAGCAGCAGCAGTAGCAGCGGCGGCGGCGGTGAGAAGCTGCAGCAGTAGCGTGCGAGGGCAACTGCACGCAGCGTGTAGTAGTAGCAGCGGCAGAGGCAGCTGCACTACTGCTACCCCCAACCCTCCCCCCCCTTTCCCCCCTTCTCCCTGGCGAGTGGAAAGCTGCCTCGCAGCTTCCCGCTTCCAGGCAGCGAGCTCGCAAAGTGAGCTCGCTGAACTCGCCGGCGAGGACGCTATAGAGCTCGCCGCCGAGTGAGCTCACACCGATCGGTGAGCCAGCCGATCGGCAATCTCGCTATGCTTGTTGTGAGGATCGTGCTAGGAAAAAAGAAAGGAGAAGCGGGGAGTAGAGGGTACCAGAAAAAAAGGGGGGAGCACTTGGGAAAACCCCAAGCACAGGGTCTTGGATTTATCGTTGGGGCATACGGTAAACAAAAATGAAAAACAGTGAAGGATAGAAAAAAGGGGACCACCGTACCCGAAAGAAGTGGGCAGTCGAGTAATTTCTGGGCAAGGTGTCATTCAACAAATCACCAGAGAATCTGGTGACAAAAAGAAAAATACAAAACACCAGTGGTGTTCAAGTGCAGGTTGAGGAGTGGTAGCAACTGAAGCAGTAGCCGGTCAACCGCACATTTTTCTAGATGTGCTATGGTGTTGTAGCTCTTCTGGTGAGGCCACGATTGCTGACCCTGACATCATGATCCTTCGAAGTAACGGTGTCTACCAATTTCATCCTCTCCCGAAGCTTGGTGTTTTACCATTGGGAGCAGGTGCTCTCCACATCCCCCAGTCTCAGGCGTGGCAGATGAGTGCGCAGTCATGGGAGCAAGCGTCCTTCGCGTTTGCCTGCCATTATTGTGGTGATGGACGTCAAGGTTGGTGTCGATGCTGGACGTGCCTCCTCGAGGCGGGCATCCACCGTCGCATTGGCCTTGTCAAACATGCGCCCTCCACAGCATGCGGATTTGCCGTAGTTGGCAGATCCCCTCGCTACACCTCTGGCGACCATGTTTGCTGAGATCTAGGGCTTGAAGCGGATGGTGCAAGAGCTTTGTGACCTTTCCATCAGTGAGCATGCTTCTGCTACTAGCTTGTCAACGACCTCCTTGATCTCATCTCCATCATCTTCTCCTCCTCCCTTCTCATCCAATATTGTCCCGCCAGGTTTACCTGCCGGCCTGTCCCAGGCTGCCAGCATCCTTTTGATCCTCCACTCTTGTGCTACCACGACGCCTCCTCGAGATGATTTGTCTTCACATACTCTCTCTAGTCGTGTGTGCGCGCGGCGTCTGCGCCAGCGCGTAATGCCTACTGTGATTGTATTGACAGGGTCTACACCTTTGCCGTACCGTGGGGCCCCAACGTCAGCTCAGGCTGGTGCAAAAGATATGATGGCAGCACATGACGTTGAGTCTGATCCCGACGTGGAGTTGATGGTGGAAACTTGCGTGTCATCGAGCTTTACTTCCACATCTGAGCTGAATCCGGAACTTTTGCAACAGCAGATTGTATCAGGAATGGTGCAGGCCCCGAGTACCTGGGCGGTTCCACTCACGGCTCCGATCTGTGGTGGCTTCGTGGTGGCAGAGGAGCCCTGTATGGCCTGCGATGCCTCTTGCGGACTTTTGAGAGAGTTGGACCAGCAGATCCACTCTGCTCCTGCACTGCGACTGCTGTCGGGCTGGTGTGAACCTGCTGCACCAACTCTCTCGGAAGTCCGCAAGAGGCTTCCCGAGTCGTACGAGGCTCCTCTGCCACCAAGAGGCCGCCACAGATCAGAGCCGTGAGTGGCATCACCCAGGACTCGGGGCCTGCACCGCTCCTGACACAATCTGCTGCTACAGAAGGTTTGGATGTATCTCAGATGTGGAATTTGAGCTCTATGACATGCAAGTCTCCACCATCAACGGCATGTTGGGATCAGACTCAACGTCATGTGTTTCCATCCTATCTTTTGCATCCACCTAAGCTGACGCAAGGGCACCACGGTACGACGATGGTGCGGACCCTGTCGCTACGGCCACAGTAGGCAATGCGCGGTGGCAACACTCTCCCCCAACCGGTATAGCAACGGAAGCCAAGGAGATGGAGGATATAGCAAGAATAGCATGAGCACGACGTGTGGAGCGCTAATGCCGCCGCTGCGTGCACACACGACTAGAGCGAGTAGGTGAAGACAAGCCATCTCGAGGAGGCTTTGTGGTAGTAGAAGAGTGGAGGATCGAAAGGATGCTGGCAGCCTGAGACATGGTGACAGGTGGAGCTAGAGGGAAACCATCGGATGAGAAGGGAGGAGAAGATGATGGAGATGAGATCAAGGAGGCCGGCAACGAGCAGTGCTAGAAACACTCAGAATCAACATCCAGACATCACAAACATGTTTCCAAACACCCGAAGCACCAATACAACCATCGGGTCTTCTCGTCGCACTGGTACAGTCCACCGGGTGAGCGGGTTTCAACCAATCGCAAAAAATCTCCTAGCTTCTGACAAGCCGACCAGGCTGCCGAACTGCATCTACCGCATCTTGCCGGTGCTGTCGTAGGCACTAGAGAAGTCTTCGGAGACTTTGGAGGCCCGTCATATCACCACGCTCTCCTGTACCCTATACCACCAACATGGGGTATATGGGTAATCCATTAGCGTTGCTTGTGACGGGTGGAAGCCACACAAACCAACACCCCCCTGGCTAACATGGCTGTCCATGCCAGAAACAAGTGAGCCAAGGCACAGAACAATAGCGTATGCCAAACCAGAATCTATACCAGTCGACCACACACACGCACACACAATTGCTGCCCATCCAAGCACTGAGGCTAGGCTCGATGTCCCTCTGGAGCATGATGAAGGTCACAAAATCTCCTCATGACACTAGTACATCCCACCAAGTGTCCGGGTCTCGACCATCCAAGGATTCATGCACATCAAATGCAAGTCAGACAAGAAGAGAGTCTCCTCGTGACACTAGTGGTACCAGTGCCCGGGTCTTGACCGCTACGAGCAATCCAACATGTGTCCGTACGCCGGCCACATTATAATCATCAACCAACAAATAGGATCATAGGGGAATCTCCTCGTAACTCGGGTGCAACCCACAACGTGTCCGGGTCTCGACCACTAGAGTGCTACCATCCACATGCAATCACATGCAATCACATGAAACTGTGCAGGCACATAGCATGAGCTACATGCCAGCTGCTGTAGTATACTTGTGGCAGAGCATGGTCCCGTCGCCATGCATCTCCATGACGTCGCGTCAGGTCGAGGTCCACACAACACCCCCCCTAGGCAGATGCACATGTTGCCGATGTCCTCAATTGAGATGCTGATACCGTAGCTAAAAAAGAACAGATCCTGGGCAGTTAAACATGCAGTCTCTCTATCACATAGAGACATCTCCCCTTGTCACGCACAAGTCTGCTCTAACCCTCAAAGATAAAGTGGTGTCTCCAGCTACGGCTCCTCACGTCACCCTTGTATCCCCTAGAGTGTACCAATCCTCGTGTGACTACCAAGGGTCCCAACTCACAGTCTCTCCTCTCTTCACTCTACCGCGATGCATCCGTGCATGCCAGAGGAAAGGGGATAGGCAAGCAGCACGCAAGCGTGGATGAAGTGGTGGAGCTGGCCTCCCAGGCAGGATAGAGCACCCTGAAGCATGAGGGTGCACTGCCATAAGAGGAGGAGGGCTGAAATGACGAACCGGACCACCACACATAGACGAAGATGATGATGGAGCAGCTGAAGCGGGTGGATGAAGGTGCATGATGGAAGCAGGAGTAGGAGGAGCGATGATGGAGTCATCAGCCCCATCCATCTCCAGTCTTTTTGGAGTTGGATGAAGACATAAGAGAGCGTGATGAAAAGGAGGCACATCAAGAAGCTGCGTTGTTGGCACCCATGTCCCCCAGATCGCGCGACCCGGGATCCGTGTCGTACAAAGGTGGTAAAGTAGTGCGGGTCCGTCTGGAATGGTACTACCCACCCAGTGGTTTGTCCTACATCCGTCATGGTCATGCGCTGTGACCCGTCCCCTGTCTGGGCTACAGTGCTTGCTAGGTGAACGTTTCACCACACTCAGCTGGAAGTCGGCCACCAAACACCGTGCACCCCGGAAGAAGAAAGAGAAGCTTCAGAATCATAAGCGTCCCTCATCCCCATTCTCTACACTCTCCCAGCATCACTATACACTTTTAATCCATGTTCTTTTTTGCTTTAGAGTGTAGGCCCCTTCGACGTGGATGATGGAGACCGGTGCAGTTCCCTGGAGGCATGGAGTTCCAAACCATGGAAGAGTACCTCTACGCCATAGATGATTATGTTGTCCAGCAGCGGTTTTCGTTGAACTGGGAGCGGTCGAAGCCCAGCCGGATAGTGGTACGCTGTCGCAACCAGAAGAGCGAGAGGTGCGAGTGGATCAGTGTGAGCATGAGCAATAAGTCCCACACTTGCGTAGTTTTGTCGTACGTCGGCGGTCACAAGTGCACCCCGAGCCAAATGAAGGAAAACCCTGCAAGCACACCGAATTGGGTTTAAAGACGCATCAGAGACAGAGTGGCCCGAGATCCTACCACAGATGCAAAAGCTCTCCGCACTGTCATGGAAGCTGTAACCCATGAAAAACTTGGCTACTAGCTCGTCTAGAGGGTACGGGATAAGGCGCAAGAGGAAGTCATGGGAGAAAATGCAACCTCGTGGGTCCTGTCCCCCACGTACTGTGCTGAGGTGAGGTTTCACTTACAATTCTTCCACATTGCACACTTTGACGTTTTTTTGACAAGCGGTTTCATTGATGTCCCAGCATGCTTACGCACACGCAGCTCATGAGGGTGGACCCGAACATGATTGCTTTCGCAGAGCAGCTGAAAAAAAAGTTCCCCTGTTAATTTGTGACACCCGAGGCTTGCCGCAAGGCGTGGTCGCACATACGCCGCATCGTTACGCTAGACCGGATGTTCTTCAAGAACGGCTACAGGCAGGTACTGCTCATCGCTCAGTTCTTTGACACCAACAACAACAGCGTTCCTGTGGCGTATGCCATTGTTAACAAGGAGGATGAAGATGATTGGGGCTGGTTCCTGCTCCATCTTGCAAACACACACTAGACCCAACGGGAGGGCGACACAACCATAACTAATTGCCGGGATGCGGGCCTTGTGGTTTCCATGCAGAAGCTGCTCCCGTGCACATCCCAAAAGTACTGTGCGTTTCACATAAAGGAGAACATTCGTGTGACCTACAACAAGATCGCATCTGAGATCTTTTGGCACTTGGCGCATGCCTACAAGCGTAAAGAGTATGACAAGCTGAGCCTGGAGCATATGGAGAACTATCAGGGGACATACACCTATGTCAATGGACAGGGTTCCGAAGGTGGCATCCTGTTCCGGTGCTGGAGCCGCTTCCATGGTCCACAGGGATGTGGAGGCCACACGAAGAGTAACGCCACAGAATCATTGAACGCACATATCATTGAGGCGAGGAAACTCTTCCCATTCCACTGCTTTGTGAGTTTGTACCCATTCATCCAAAAGCTGTTCGTCACTTGTAGGAAGCTTGCCCACGATTGTGACATGGGCAATGAACAGGAGAAGAAGTGGACAACGACACTGAGAAAGGCGATGCAGCACAACTACCTGGTGGTCCAAGACTATGAGGTGGTACACACCGAGAACCTGATGGCGACAGTGAGTGGGAGCAGGGGTGTGCAGCGACAAGTGGATTGCCGCATGTGTAAGTGTAGCTTTGGCAGCTACCAGGAGTTTGGCATCTTCTGCATGCACGCCTGTGCAGTGCTGCTTGAGAATGGCATGACCACGGATGACTACATCAACATGGCGTATAGTGTGGCTTTGTGGAAGCAATGCTACGGCCACCCCATGCCGGGGGTGAACCTGAAGGTGTTGAAGCCTGCGCAACCGAAAGCATATGTCGAAGGGGAGTCTCCTGGACCAGGGAGGCAAGCACCTGATGATTGTGTGGTGGGTCGTTTGCGAGGAAAACACAAGCGAAGAGGTGACCTCTTGCGCGCCAACCACATCTCTGGTCAGTGTGGCCAGAAGGGCCACCTAAAACGTCGTTGCACAAACCCACATGCACCAACACCATCGCAAATGGCTACAGGGCGTGCTGCTGAGCTACGCACATAGCAGGTTGCTGTAGCCACTTCAACCGAAGATGAAGTAGGCAATATCATTGCGGTGGCTGACGTGGCTGCAAGAGTCCCTGATTGCACTGCTACAGGCACAGTTGTAGGCACAAAAGAGGTGGACCCTGTGGACAGCGACCTCACTCAGGAGTAGCATGCTGAAGGAGAGGGCCAGAGGGAAGAGGAGGAGGATGAGGAGGAGTACAAGGAGAACTAGGAGACATCATAGGAGAGAAGGACAACAACAATGAGGTCTTGATTGCAAGGCCAGCTCCTGTGGATGATCGCACAAGTGAGTTGATTGACTCCGAGACCTCAGACGAGGAGTATGACCCAGACAAGGAGACTAGGAGGGCAAGGCATGAGGCACAGGCGGTGGCTTTCAGGCATCAGTATGCCATGCTCAGCGAGCTCGTGCCAGGGATGGCACTTCCAGACCTTGACCTTTTGCCTGACAGCGGTGCTCTGTGAAGGTAACTACTTCTTTGTCCTTGCATTATGTTTCACATGGTTGCTTTGCTATGTGCACATTCCCGGAGCATGCAATTTTTTTCCTCGTCTTCTCTACATTTCAAATACTTATGTGTATTCCACCAATGCTTGCAGGTGCACAAGGCTTTCCTACTCATGCCTCTGCAAGCTTCCTCAACCAAAAAAGCACCAAGCTCGAGGAGAGAACTTTCCGTCAGGGGGCGATTTAGGTTGCACTGCCTCAACGTGGGGACATGTGATGATGGTCAGATGACAGGTGGCCAATTTGAGGACGTGTTCTATGATGCAATGAAATGTGGAGATGCCTGCCCTTTTGAAGCTTGTGATGTAATCCGCTAGGTGCACAATTTGGCAGTGTATATGCAGCAATGGATTGCTTCGTGTGATCTCTCTCCACTGCATTTCATTTGGAAATGAAGCATTACAACTTCTTTTATTCGTACTTTTATTTCAATTTATTTCTATCCCTCTCCATTGTATTACACTTGGAGATGCTAATCATAAGCCTTGTACAAGGAAGGTAGAAATATACAATGTTCTTTGAATTCATATAACAACTTCCTAAGGTGCAACAGACATCCTATACTTTAAAAGAATAAAAAAACCTTCTAACTATGAAGGATTACAAATGTGGTCCTTAAAATAGATTCAGGAGTGCTTGCTGTTGGTGAATGTACACAAAGCTCATTGAGCCGTGTACGTTGCCTAAACCCTAATGATATACAAAGGCAAAACATTGTTGGAAAAAATGGTTCAAATGAATTGAGTTATTTTCAATCTGTTGTTTGAAAAGTGTGACAAAGGCAACTTTGCTTAGAAGCATACTGTCCACTGCAACCCATGTTTTCAGACGAAAAGCATTAGGGCAAGTAGATATGGCTATATCCGAAGGGCAAGGTAGATATGATATGACAAAATCATACCTCCATTGCACACTAGGAGAGGGCAAGGTAGAGATGAAAGGATGAAATCATGCTTCAATCACACACTAGAAAAGGGCAAGGTAGATATGAAATGACAAAATCATACTTTAACTGCACTCCGGAAGAAG
>SZWC01040588.1:0-11806 GCA_023375785.1 Penium margaritaceum
ATCTCACAAGAGACAGAGCATAGTTGAGTCACACTACAACGGATCTAGGGGTCATACCTCCACAAGGGGCAGAGCATTCCTGATCCGTCCTACAACACTGAACAAGGGGCAAAAAACATTCAACACCTATGGTGTATCTCATGTGCCTATGGTGTATCTCATGTCCCTATGGTGTATCTCAGGTGCCTATGGTGTATCTCATGTGCCTATGGTGAATCTCATGCACCTATGGTATATCTCATGTTTCTATGGTGTATCTCATATGCTATGGTATATCTCATGTCCCTATGGTGTATCTCATGCGACTATGGTGTATCTTATGCACCTATGGTCTATCTCATGCGCCTGTGGTGTATCTCATGCAACTATAGTGTATCTCATGCGTACATGGTATATCTCATGCGTCTATGATGTATCTCATTTGCTTATGGTGTATCTCATGCGCGTGTGGTATATCTCATATGCCTATGGTGTATCTCATGTACCTATAGTGGATCTCATGTGCCTATGGTATATCTCATGCGCCTATGGTGTATCTCGTGTGTCTGGTGTATCTCATGTGCCTATGGTGTATCTCATGTACCTATGGTATATCTCATGCGCCTATGGTGTATCTCATGCGCCTATGGTGTATCTCATGTGCCTATGGTGTATCGCATGTGCAAATGGTGCATCTTATGTGCTTATGGTGTATCTCATGTGGCTATGGTGTATCGCATGTGCCTATGATGTATCTCATGTGCCTATGGTGTATTTCATGTAGCTATGGTGTATCTCATGCGCATATGGTGTATCTCATGCGCCTATGGTGTATCTCATGAGCCTATGGTGTATCTCATGGCCTATGGTATATCTCATACGCCTACGGTATCTTTCATGTACCTATGTTGAATCTCATGTGCCTATGGTGTATCTCATGGGCCTCTAGTATATCGCATGCACCTATGGTGTATCTCATGCGCCTATGGTATCTTATGCACCTTTGGCGTATCTCATATTCCTATGTTGTATCACATGTGCCTATGGTGTATCTCATGCGACAATGGAGTATCTCCTGTGCATATGGTGTATCTCATGTGCCTGTGGTATATCTCATGCGCCTATGGTTAATCTCATGCGCCTATGTTGTTTCTCATGCGCCTATGGTGTATCTCATGTACCTATGGTGTATCTCATATGCTAGGGTGTATCTCATGCGCCTACGATGTATCTCATGCGACTATGGTGTATCGCATGCGCCTGTTGTGTATCTCATGTGCCTATGGTGTATCTCATGCACCTATGGAGTATCTCATGCGTCTATGGTGTATCTCATGTGCCTATGGAGTATCTCATGCGCCTATGGTGTATCTCATGTGCCTATGGTGTATCTCATGCGCCTATGGTGTATCTCATGCGCCTATTGTGTATCTCATGTGCCTATGGTATATCTCATGCGCCTATGGTGTATCTCTTGCACCTATGGTTTATGTCATGTGCTTATGGTGTATCTCATGTATCTTTGGTGTATCTCATATGCCTATGGTGTATCGCACGTGCCTATGGTGTATCTCATGCGCCTATGGTGTATCTCATGCGCCTATGGTGTATCTCATGTGCCTATGGTGTATCTCATTTTCCTATGGTGTATCTCATGTGGCTATGGTGTATGTCATGTACCTATACTATATCTCATGCGCCTATGGTGTATCGCATGCACATATGGTATATCTCATGTGCCCATTGTGTATCGCATGTGCCTATGGTGTATCTCATGCGCATATGGTGTATTTCATGCACCTATGGTGTATCTCATGTGCCTATGGTGTATCTCATGTCCCTATGGTATATCTCATGTGCCTATGGTGTATCTCACGTGCCTATGGAGTATCTCATGTGTCTATGGTGTATCTCATGTGCCTATGGTGTATGTCATGTGCCTATGGTGTATCTCATGCACCTATGATGTGTCTCATGTACCTATGGTGTATCTCATTCGCCTATGGTATATCTCATGTGCCTATGGTGTATCTCATGCGCCTATGGTGTACCTCATGCACCTATGATGTATCTTATATGCATATGGTGTATCTCATGCGCCTATGGTTTTCCGCATGTGCATATGGTGTGTCTCATGCGCCTATGGTGTATCTCATGTACATATGGTGTATGTCAGGCGCCGATGGTGTATCTCATGTGCCTTTGGTGTATCTCACGTGCCTACGGTATATCGCATGTACCTATGGAGTATCTTAAGTGCCTATGGGGTATCTCATGCGCCTATGGTACATATCATTGGCCTATGGTGTATCTCATGTGCATATGGTGTATCTCATGCACCTATGGTGTATCTCATGTGTCCATGGTGTATCTCATGTGCCTATGGTGTATCTCATGTACCTGTGGTGTTTTTCATGTGCCTATGGTGTATATCATGTGCCTATGGTGTATCTCATGTACCTATGGTGTATCTCACGTCCCTATGGTGTATCGTAGGTGTCTATGGTGTATCTCATGCGAGGTGGGTTTCTCATGTGCCTATGGTGTATATAATTGGCCTATGGTATATCTCTTGCGCACATGGTGTATCTCATGTACCTATAGTGTATGTCATGTGTCTATGGAGTATCTCATTTGCCTATGGTGTATCTCATGTGCCTATTGTGTATCTCATGCGCCTATGGTGTATCTCATGTGCCTATGGTGTACCTCATGCGTCTTTTATGTACCTCATGCACCTATGGTGTATCTCATGTGCCTATGGTGTATCTCATGTGCCTATGGTGTATCTCATGCACACATGGTGTATGTCATGCACCTATGGTATATCTCATGTGCCTATGGTGTATCTCATGTACATATCGTATATCTCATGCGCCTATGGTGTATTTCATGTGCATATGGTGTATCTCATGCACCTATGGTATGTCTCATGTGCCTATGCTGTATCTCATGTGCCTATGGTATATCTCATGCCCCTCTGGTGTATCTCATGCAGCTATGATATATCTCATGTGCCTATGGTGTACCTCATGCACCTATGGTGTATCTCATGCGCCTATGGTGTATCTCATGTATATATGGTGCATCTCAAGTGCCTATGGTGTATCTCATGTACCTATGGTGTATCTCATGTGCCTATGGTGTATCTCATGTCCCTCTAGTGTATCTCAGGTGCCTATGGTGTATCTCATGTGCCTATGGTGAATCTCATGCACCTATGGTTTATCTCATGTTTCTATGGTGTATGTCATATGCTATGGTATATCTCATGTGCCTACGGTGTACCTCATGCGACTATGGTGCATCTCATGCACCTATGGTCTATCTCATGCGCCTGTGGTGTATCTCATGCACCTATGGTGTATCTCATGCGCACATGGTATATCTCATGCGCCTATGATGTATCTCATGCGCTTATGGTGTATCTCATGCGCGTGTGGTGTATCTCATGTGCCTATGGTATATCTCATGTACCTATTGTGGATCTCATGCGCCTATGGTGTATCTCATGCGCCTATAGTGTATCTCATGTGTCTTTGGTGTATCTCATGTGCCTATGGTGTATCTCATGTCCCTATGGAATGTCTCATGCGCCTATGGTGTATCTCATGCGCCTATGGTGTATCTCATGTGCCTATGGTGTATCGCATGTACATATGGTGCATCTCATGTGCCTGTGGTGTATCTCATGTGGCTATGGTGTATCGCATGTGCCTATGGTGTATCTCATGTACCTATGGTGTATTTCATGTACCTATGGTGTATCTCATGCGCATATGGTGTATCTCATGCGCTTATGGTGTATCGCATGTGCCTATGGTGTATCTCATGGCCTATGGTATATCTCATACGCCTATGGTGTCTTTCATGTGCCTATGTTGTATCTCATGTGCCTATGGTATATCTCATGGGCCTATGGTGTATTGCATGCGCCTATGGTGTATCTCATGCGCCTATGGTATCTTATGCACATATGGCATATCTCATGTTCCTATGTTATATCACATGTGCCTATGGTGTATCTCATGCGACTATGGAGTATCTCCTGTGCCTATGGTGTATCTCATGTGCCTGTGGTATATCTCATGCGCCTATGGTGAATCTCATGCGCCTTTGCTGTTTCTCATGTGCCTATGGTGTATCTCATGTGCCTATAGTGTATCTCATGTACCTATGGTGTATCTCATGTGCCTATGGTGTATTTCATGTGCCTATGGGTGGACCTCGTGTGCCTTTGGTGTATCTCATGCGCCTATGGTGTATCTCATGTGCCGATGGTGTATCTCATGTGCCTATGGTGTATCTCATGCGGCTATGGTGTATCTCATGTGCCTATGGTGTATCTCATATGCTAGGGTGTATCTCATGCGCCAACGATGTATCTCATGCGACTATGGTATATCGCATGCGCCTATAGTGTATCTCATGCACCTATGGTGCATCTCATGCACCTATGGTATATCTCATGCAACTATGGTGTATCGCATGCGCCTAATGTGTATCTCATGCGCCTATGGTGTATCTCGTGCGCCTATGGTGTATCTCATACGCCTTTGGTGTATCTCATGCGCCTATGGTGTATCTCATGCGCCTTTGGTGTATCTCATGCGCCTATTGTATATCTCATGTGCCTATGGTGTATCTCATGCGCCTATGGTGTATCTCATGCGCCTATGGTGTATCTCATGTGCTTATGGTGTATCTCATGTGTCTTTGGTGTATCTCATGTGCCTATGGTGTATTGCACGCGCCTATGGTGTATCTCATGCGCCTATGGTGTATCTCATGTGCCTATGGTGTATCTCATATGCCTATGGTGTATCTCATTTTCCTATGGTGTATCTCATGTGCCTATGGTGTATGTCATGTACCTATACTATATCTCATGCGCCTATGGTGTATCGCATGCACATATGGTATATCTCATGCGCCCATTGTGTATCGCATGTGCCTATGGTGTATCTCATGCGCATATGGTGTATCTCATGCGCCTATGGTGTATCTCATGTGCCTATGGTGTATCTCATGTCCCTATGGTATATTTCATGTGCCTATGGTGTATCTCATGTGCCTATGGAGTATCTCATGTGCCTATGGTGTATCTCATGTACCTATGGTGTATCTCATGTGCCTATGGTGAATCTCATGTGCCTATGGTGTATCTCATGCACCTATGGTGTATTTCATGCGTCTATGGTCTATCTCATGTACCTATGGTGTATCTCATGCGCCTATGGTGTATCTCATGTGCCTATGATATATTGCACATGCTTTGGTGTATATCATGTGCCTACAGTGTATCGCATGTGACTATGGTGTATCGCATGTGCCTATGGTATATCTCATGCACCTATGGTGTATCTCGTGTGCCTATGGTGTATCTCATGTGCCTATGGTGTATCTCATGCACCCATGGTGTATCTCATGTGCCTATGGTGTATGTCATGCGCCTATGGTGTATCTCATTCGCCTGTGGTGTATCTCATGCGCCTATGGTGTATCTCATTTGCCTGTGGTGTATCTCATGCACCTATGATGTATCTCATGTGCTTATGGTGTATCTCATGCACCTATGGTGTATCTCATGCGCCTATGGTGTATATCATGCACCTATGGTGTATCTCATGTGCCTATGTGGTATCTCATGAGTCTATGGTATATCTCATGTACCTATGGTGTATCTTATGTGCCTATGGTACATGTGATGCGCCTATGATATATCTCATGCGCCTCCAATGTATCACATGTGCCTATGGTGTATCCCATGTACCCATGGTGTTTTTCACGTGCCTATGGTGTATCTCATGCATCTATGGTGTATTTCATGCGCCTATGATGTATCTCATGCACCTATGGTGCATTGCATGTGCCTATGGTATATCTCATATACCTTATGGTGTATCTCATGTACCTATGGTGTATCTCATGTACCTATGGCAAATCTCATGTACCTATGGTGTATCTCATGTGCCTTTGGTGTATCTCATGCACCTATGGTGTATCTCTCGTGCCTATGGTGTATGTCATGTGCCTATGGTGTATCTCATACGCATATGGGATATCACATGCATGCGATGGTGTATCTCATGCTCATATGGTGTATGTCATGCGCGTATGGTGTATCTCATGTGCCAATGGTGTATCTCATGCGCCTATGGTGTATCTCATGTGCCTATGGTGTATCTCATGTGCGTATGGTGTATCTCATGTGTGTTATGGTGTATCTCATGTGTGTTATGGTATATCTCATGTACCTATGGTATATCACATGTGCCGATGGTGTATCTCATGTGCCTATGGTGTACCTGATGTGTCTTTGGTGTATCTCATGTGCCTATGGTGTATCTCATGTGCCTATGGTGTATCGCATGTGCCTATGGTGTATTGTATATGCCTATGTTGTATCTCATGTGCCTATGCTATATCTCATGTGCCTATGGTGTATCTCATGCACCTATGGTATATCGCATGTCCCTATGATGTATTGCATGTGCCTATGCTGTATCGCATGTCCCTATGGTGTATCTCATGTGTCTATGGTGTTTCTTATATGCATACAGTGTATCTCATGTGTCTAGGGTGTATCTCAGGTACCTATGGTATATCTCATGTATCCTATGGTGTATCTCATGTACCTATGTTGTATCTCATCTGCATATGGTGTATCGCATGTGCCTATGGTGTATCTCATGTGCCTATGGTGTATCTCATATTTATATGGAGTATCTCATGCGCCTATGATATATCTCATGTGCCTCTTGTTGGGAAAGGAGCCATCCGGCTCAGTTTCAGATCCACAGGAGCAAGTTCCAGGAAACCACCAGATGCCTGCTCCGATCGTCAATCCAACTTCACCATTGGAAAGATCAGGTTGCAAATTTTCTACGGTCCACGTTTCAAGCCGATCCAACAATCAGATTGGGAGATATAAAATTTCAAAATCTCCAGGGTCATGGACCGCCGATATCTGGGAGGCCATGGATGATGGCTCCATGCCTTAGCCTGAGAAAGAAAAAGGCAAGAGGTCCAGGGTCAAAACTTGATAGGAGAAATATCCAAAAAGTTCCTTGGTCTGAGGATTGCCTTGTCAGAGTGTGCTGACTAGGATAAAGGTACCTCTCCTTACATTTTAGGTGAGGTGAGATCCTTGTGTACTAGCCATGGACACATGGCCATTCTCCATGGGTTTGTGGGTGATGTGACCACTAGGAACATGCCATGAGAGCATTCTCTAGCTCTCTAAGGTCGTGTGTGACTGGTCAGCCTGATTGTTAGGCTGATTTCCTCCCTTGTGTGAGACTGTGGACTCTAGTGTGTGAGCCTTAGCCTCCATGGCTAAGTGGTGTGGCTTGTGAGAGGACTGACTTGCCCAAGCTCTAGCTCTATATGTACTCCATCATTTTGAGTGATTTAATAACTATTCTTCAGCACAAGTGATGCCCTTTCAGTCCTACATGCTTGCTGCTCCAAGACCCCATCGCTCCTCCAAATCCAACATTTGGTATCAGAGCCAAGTTCTGCAAGTTTCAGCCAGCAAAGGCCGGCACTTTGAAAGTGACGGGTTAGTGTCAAACCTTGAGCACATTTGACAAGCTTTCCAACGAGCCCAAGATCGCGAAGATCCAACAGTCGGTTTGAGAGTAAAGCTTAAAACGAGGTCGGCCAGGGCTACACTCTTCTCTATGAGTAAGACTGTTGCCTTGTGATGACCGTAATTCTCTTGTTTCTTTGTCAACTTGAAATAATGACACATGCAAATTGTAGTATTTTTTCTAGGAATTCCATTGGTGCAAAAACATTTGCATTCCATCAATTCGTTTGGGAGAAACGCCGTTTACAAGATGGCTGGTCTTAGAAGGAGTAGGAGCAGAAGCATACCCTGTTTTCAAAAGGGCATATCTTTCAAAATTTCCTGTTGATGACCCTGTTTTATGGGTCGATCTGAACGATTTTGAGCTGAATTTTCCAATTGTGGGCTTTGTTTTTTCAAATTCACAGTCTGGTGGCATCTACAGTCCACTTCCTGTCAGATAGCATTCTTGCAGAAGTAACAGCAGAAACAGGAGTAGCGCCGCCACCCAAGGGCAGCGTTGAGCATCACCAAGGCTGAAAATGGCAGCAGCAGGCGTTTTGACAGCAGCCCAGCCTTTGGAGAGGTTTGAAGAACATGCCAACTTCATGTTTTGAAAGATCCGTATCCGCCTCCTTTTGGAGGAGAGGGGCTTGTGGGAGGTGGTGAGCGGCGACGAGCGCGCTCCGCCTCCATAGGCAAAAGGCATCACTGCAACGCATGTGGTGACGAAGAGGGTGCAGCTGATGCGGGTTCTTCTGCAGCTGTACCAGCGGCAAATGAGGAGTGGAAAAGAAGGAGAAGCAGGCCTACAGGTTGCTTCTCAATACCATCTCCAACCCGCATCTTCAGTACGTGAGTGAAAAGGCTACTGCAAAAGAGGGATGGGACACGTTGTACAAGAAGTATGAGAGCAAGGATCCAGCATTCCTCGTACTTTTGGAGGAGAAGATGATGGTGTTGAAAATGCACGGTGGCGAAGGGATGGAGGCGTACTTAGACAGGACAAAGGAGCTGGCGAAGCAGTTGAAAGCAACCGGCAACCCTGTCAAAGACACGCGCTTCGTCCTCCTCTTGCTTAGGGGACTCCCAACGAGCTATGACACGGTGCGAGAGACGTTGGAGTGCCAGTGGACTCTCGACCTGGACTTCATCTGCATGCACCTGGTGTAGGTAGAACTGTGTCGTAATGCAGCAAAGCACAATGGCGGGAGCAGGAGCAGTGAAGCAGCTTTCACGGCCATGGGCTCACGCAACCAACCGCAGCAGCAGTCCGGGAAGCACAGAGGCAAGAAGAAGGGCAAGTGCCACTATTGCCAGAAAGAGGGGCACTATAAGAAAGAGTAATTTAAGTTGAAGAGGGGCCGGAAGGAGGAGCAGCAGCAGTAGCAAAAGCAGCAATCTCCACAGCAGCAGCAGCAAGAGTCATAGCAGCGTCAACAGCAATAGCAGCAGCAGCAAAACCAGGCTGGTGTCACCACTTTGGCAACATGAATGTGGCCAAGGAGGTGCGCGACCGTCTTTTCATGGCAAAATCTGACATGTCACAAGTGGAGAAGGCGGATCTCGCATGGTACAAGGACTCAAGGTGTACCAAGAGCCTGACACATCACAAGGAGTGGTTTACGCAACTTCTGTCTATCCCTCCCCGTCCTATCGCTCTGGGTGATGATCGGGTGGTATATGTGGAGGGGATTGGGATTGTGGAGATGTGGTTGGAGACCCCGCGTGGCATTGAAGTAGGAGTGTTCCATGGCGTGCTGTACGTACCTAATGATGCGTTCAATCTTCTCTCAGTGTCCTCTCTCACCAACACAGGACTGCGAGTCATCTTTGGCGAAGACTATGACTACATCCTTGACAAAGAAACAGGAGAGGAGTTGGCTAGGTGGGTGAAGGAAGGCGACATGTACCATATTTTGGGGGCAACCAAGATCCCGTGCGAGTAGAGTCTTGTAGCATTGGTGCAGGCAAAAGATGGGGAGATCTGGCATGCACGCTATGGCCACATCGGCATGCCCGTCTAGCAGCAGCTTCAAGCGAAGCAGATGGTGCGTGACTTACCCAGTATCTCCAACTTAGAGCAACAGCTGTGCATCGACTGTTTGGAAGGGAAGCAGCATCCTGAGGCGTTCTCTGGAGCAGGAGAGCATGCAAAAGAGGTCCTGGAGCTGGTCCACACAGACTTGTGTGGCCCGATGCAAACCCAAAGCTTTGGAGGATCTAGGTATTTTCTGACCTTCATTGATGATTTCAGCCGTTACACTACTTTGTACTTCCTTGCATCCAAGGACCAGTGCTTTGACAGGTTCGAGGAGTTCAAGGCAATGGTGGAGAACCAGACTGGCAAGAAGATCAAGGCGCTGCACAGCGACCGCCGTGGAGAGTACCTGAGCAAGGAGTTCCAGGATTACCTTGCAGTAGCTGGTATCAAGGCACAGCGCACTACACCATACTCGCCGCAGTAGAACGGTGTAGCAGAACGCGCCAATCGCACTATCGTTGAGTCAGCGCGCTCCATGCTTCACGTTGCTCGGCTGACCTACGATTTTCGGGCCGAAGCCGTGAGTAATGTGGTGTACATCAAGAACCGTAGTCCAACCAAGGCGTTGGAGCAGATGATTCCGTACAAGGCCTGGTTTGACAAGAAGCCAAGCGTGGGTCACCTTCACGCGTTTGGCAGCTTGGCACACATGCACGTGCCAAAGGAGAAGCGGCAGAAGTGGGACGCGAAGAGCGCGCAGATGCTGATGATTGGCTATGACGTGGCAAGCAAGGCCTATCACCTCTACGAGAGGGATACAGGCCATGTCATCATCTCATGGGATGTCGTCTTCAACGAGAGCAACGTCATCGACACCAACATTGTATGTGAAGAGGCACCGGAACCAGAAGCTGACAAGGTAGTCGGAGCAGATATCCTTCCTGACCAAGTCTCTTCTGATCCTTCCTCCACTGTGAGAGTGGGAGAACCAGTCTATTCTCCCATGTCTGATGTAGCAAATACAGGGGCCTCATCGGCAGAAGCAAAGGAAGAAGATATCGCACCACCAGCAGCAGCAGTTGTGCCAGTAGTACCGCGCCAGCCGCCCGGTAACACAACAACACCAGTTCGAAGGTATCCTCTTACGGTACGCTACAAGCCTAGTGAGCGCGGCCATTTTTTGGTGCTGTAGAAACCAGAGCAGATTAATGTCACAGTTGTAGCAGATTCAGATGAGCCAGTGTCATACAAGGAGGCCATGAGTGCACCAAATGCAGCAGATTTGGCGCAAGCCGTATAGCAAGAGATACAGTCGCAGCTGGACAACGGGACGTGGGAGCTGACTGAGCGTCCACCTGGACGAAAGGTGATCAAGTGCAAATGGGTGTTCAAGAAGAAGCGGGGAGCAGATGGCAACTTGGAAAAGTACAAGGCGAGGCTAGTCGCCAAGGGCTACTCGCAGCAGGAAGGCATCGACTACACGGAAACCTTTGCTTTTGTTGCAAAGTTTGCCTCTGTGCGCACGCTCCTTTCTCATGCAGCAGCTGAGGACTTCGAGATTCACCACATGGATGTCAAGACGGCATTCTTGAACGATGACTTGGAGGAGGAGATCTACATGGAGCAGCCAGAGGGCTTCATCATGGATGGCCAGGAACACCTGGTTTCCAAGCTGTAAAAGTCGCTATACGGCCTCAAGCAAGTATCGCGTGCTTGGAACCAGAAGTTGGATGCGGCGCTGTAGTGCATGGGGTTTGAGCGCAGCGAGGTGACTATCGTATGTATCGCTGGCAGCATGAGCATGAGATCCTCATCATCATTGTCTATGTGGATGACATGCTCCTCCTTTCCAACAGCATGTCTGCACTGCAGGAGTTCAAGGAGGCCATGCAACTGTTGGAAAGGGAGCCATCCGGCTCAATTTCAGGTCCACAGGAGCAAGTTCCAGGAAAGTACCAGATGCCTGCTCCGATCGCCAATCCAACTTCTTCATTGGAAAGATCATGTGGCAAAATTTCTACGGTCCAAGTTTGAGGCGGATCCAACGGTCGGATTGGGAGATATGAATTTTCGAAGTTTCGGGGGTCATGGACCGTCGATGTGTGGGTGGGCATGGGTGATGGCTCCATGCCTTAGCCTGAGAAAAAGAAAAAGGCAAGAGGTCCAGGGTCAAGACCTGATGGGAGAAATATCCAAAAAGGTCCTTGGTCTTAGGATTGCCTTGTCAGAGTGTGCTGACTAGGATAAAGGTACCTCTCCTTTCTTTTTAG
>SZWC01040590.1:0-11805 GCA_023375785.1 Penium margaritaceum
CACTGACCATGGCCAACGAATTTCAGCACGGGTTGTCAACGTTCACAACCCATGACACAAGTCACAAATTGGCGGAGGGGGAAACAATGGTTGTGGAATATTAGTTTTCAACTAGCAAGTACAACGAAATTCAATAAGTAGTAGCAGGATGTGGCTACCATGCACAATGACAGACCAAAGTAGGCATATGTACTGCCCTTGACCAAAGAAGTCCGTTGTGTGTGGTCAATATTGACAAATAAGAATACGAGTCACAAATGGGCAGAGGGCTGAAGAATGGTTTGGGAAAACCAGGTATAAATAAGCAAGCACACGGACCTTCAATAAGTAGTGGCATGGTGTGGCTACCATGTACAATGACCAACCAATGTAGGCATGTGTCTCTCACCATGACCAAAGAATGTCACTACGTGTGGTCAACTTTGACAGCTCATAACACGAGTCACAATTGGTCAGAGGGCAAAACAATGGTTTGTGAATCCTAGTTATTGATTAGCAAGTACAAAGAACTTCAATGTGTAGTGGCACTGTGTGGCTACCATGCAAACTGACAACCTAAAGCATGCATATGTCACTGACCATGACCAAAGAATTTCACTTCATGTGGTCACCGTTGACAGCTCACAACAAGAGTCACAGATAGTCAGAGGGGGCAACAATGGTTTAGGAACAGTGGCTATCAACTTCAAAGCAAAAAGATCTTCAGTACATAGTGACACGGCGTAACAACAATGTACAGTGACAAACCAAAGTAGGCATATGCCACTAACCATGACCAAACGAATTTCAGTGTGTGGTCAACGTTGAAAACTCATAACACAAGTCACAGATGGTCAGGGGGGGAACCAATGGATTGGGACCACTAGTTCGCAACCAGCAAGTACAAACACCGTTAGCAAGTAGTGCCACGGTGTGGCTAGCGTGCACAGTGACCAACCAAAAGATGCATACGTCACTGACTATGACCAAAGAAGTCCACTATGTGTCGTCAACATTGACAACTCATATGGTCACGAGTAACAAATGGTCAGAGGGAGAGAGAATGCTTTGGAAACCCTATGTATTGACTAGAAATGACAAAGAACTTCAATACGCAGTGGCACGGTATGGTTATTATTTACACACAACAACCAAACAAGGCATATGTCACTGACCATGACCAAAGAATTGCAGTATAGGTGGTCAACGTTCACAAACCATAACACAAGTCACAAATGGGTAGAGGGGGAAACAATGGTTCCGAAATATTAGTTTTCAACTAGCAAGTACAACAAAATTCAATAAGTAGTAGCACGATGTAGCTTCCATGCACAATGACCGACCAAAGTAGGCATATGTACTTCATTTGACAAAAGAAATCCCCTGTGTGTGAGCAACGTTGACAACTCATTACACGAGTCACAAATGGTCAGAAAGGGGAAGAATGGTTGGGAACACCACGTGTCAACTAGCACGCACAGGGACCTTCATGAAGAAGTGGCATGGTGTAGCTACCATGTACAATGACCAACCATAGTAGGCATGTGTCACTTACCATGACCAAAGAATCTCACTATGTGTGGTCAACTTTGACAACTCATAACACGAGTCACAAATGGTCAAAGGGAGAAACAATGGTTTGTGGATACTAGTTATTGATTAGCAAGTACAAAGACCATTAATGTGTAGTGGCACAGTGTGACTAGCATGCACAGTGACCAACCAAAGTATGGACATGTCATTGACCATGACCAAAGAATTTCACTCCATGTGGTCACCGTTGACAACTGAAAACAAGAGTCACAGATAGTCAGAGGGGGAAACAATGGTTTGGGAACACTATCTAATAACTAGAAAGCATAAAAACCTTTAATACATAGTGACACAGCATGGCAACCATGTACAGTGACAAACCAAAGTAGGCATATGCCACTAACCATGACCAAAAGAATTTCACAATGTGTGGTCAACATTGAAAACTCATGACACGAGTCACAAATGGTCAGAAGGGGGAACAATGGGTTGGGAAGACTAGTTATCAAATAGCAAGTACAAATATATTTAACAAGTAGTGGCACATTGTGGCTAGCGTAGACAATGACCAACAAAACTAGGCATATGTCACGGCCAATGACCACAGAATTTCAGTATTGGTCGTCAACGTTCACACCCCATAACACGAGCCACAAATGGTCAGAAGGGGAAACAATGGTTTTGGAATATTATTTTTCAACTAGCAAGTACAACGACCTTCAATAAATAGTAGCACGCTGTGGCTACCATGCACAATGACCAACCAAAGTAGGCATGTGTCACTGACCATGACCAAAGAATGTTACTATGTGTGGTCAACTTTGACAACTCATAACACGAGTCACAAATGGTCAGAGGGGGAAACAATGATTTGTGGATACTACTTATCGATTAGCAAGTACAAAGACCTTTAATATGTAGTGGCACACTGTGGCTAGCATGCGCAGTGACCAACCAAAGTATGCATATGTCACAAACCATGTCCAAAGAGTTTCACTTCATGTGGTCACCGTTGCCAACTCACAATAAGAGTCCAAGATAGTAAGAGGGGTTAACAATGGTTTACGAACACTGGCTATCAACTAGAAGGCACAAAGACCTTCAGTACGTAGTGACACGGCGTGGCAACCATGTATAGTGACAAACCAAAGTAGGCATATGCCTCTAGCCATGACCATAAGAATTTCGGTGTGCAGTCAACATGGAAAATTCATAACACGGGTCACAAATGGTGAGAAGGGGAACAATGGGTTGGGAACACTAGTTATCAACTAGCAAGTACAAAGACCCTCAACAAGTGTTGGCACGGTGTGGCAAGCGTGCACTGTGACCAACCAAAGGATGCATGCTTCACTTACTATGACCAACGAAGTCTGCTATGTGTGGTCAACATTGACAACTCATAACACATGTCACAAATGGTCAGAGGGAGAGACAATGGTTTAAGATCCAAAACTATTGACTAGAAAAGACAAACAACTCCAATATGTAGTGGCACGGTGTGGCTACTATGCACACCAAACAGCCAAACTAGGCATATCTCACTGACTATGATAAAAGAACTTCAGAATGAGTGGTCAACGTTCACAACCCATAACACGAGTCACAAATGGTCAGAGGGGGAAACAATGGTTTCTGAATATTAGTTTTCAACTACCAAGAAGAACAACCTTCAATAAGTGGTAGCAGAGTATTGCTACCATGCACAATGACTGACCAAAGTACGCATTTGTACTCCCTTTGACCGAAGAAATCCGCATTGTGTGGTCAATGTTGACAGCTCATAATACAAGTCACAAATGGTCAGAGGGGGAAACAATGGTTTGGGAACACTGGATATCAACTAGAAGGCACAAATACCTTCAGTCTGTAGTGACACGGTGTGGCAAAGATGTACAGTGACAAGCCAAAGTAGGCATATGCCACTAACCATGAACAAAACAATTTCATAGTGTGTGGTCAACATTGAAAACTCACAGCACAAGTAAAAAATGTTCAGAGGGAGAAACAATGGGTTTGAAACAATAGTTATCAACTAGCAAGTATAAATTGTTGAAAAATTGCCCTTGCACATGCCCAAGTGCGGCGCCGAGAGGCGCTGACGAGCCACCAGAAAATGGAAAATCCGCTCTGGCGGATCTCGCGACTCGACATTTGCTCGGATCCTAAAGAAGAGGATTACCCCTAAACTTTGACGAGTCGCTAAATCCGATGGAAGTTGTTTCGCTGGAATCGGACACGTATCAAAGCAGATATGGTTTTCCAAAGTTGGGGTATGCGTGGCGGCTCTGGGAGCTGGCTGCAACTCCAAATCCGGTCGATAATCGACCGGACCGAGTAACAAAAACACCATGTGGAGAAAATGCTCCGACAGGCCTGCCGAGGCGTCCGGTGGATGATCCGCCTGATCAGGTTCATCATCCACCGGATCCAGTAGTGCAAGTTGTTACTGAGGGACTTAGCCAAAATCCTGGCTTCGCGTCCGAAACTCAGAAGTATGTTTTGTTACTGGGGGACGGTCAAAACTCTGACTGCAGGTCCGCGGACAAGTTTCCAACCTCGTCACACCCCATCACCAAACACGACCCAAAAGTGGGTAGGGTGCATGGAAACAGTGCAGGGGACCCCCACACCATGTGCAATGGGACATGAGCCTTGGGAAAGGCGCTTTGCACGTGAATGAAGGCGCCACAGCGAGTGGCGGCGTCAGGCTTCTATGGTGGGTGAGACCTGCGCTTCGACAAGCATAACTTGAGCTATGCCTGGCCTAATTGCGTGCAATTTGGTGTGTTGGAAAGCTCATGACTAGCCTTATAAATGTTGTGATCATGTCTATGTTAAAAAACTAACGCAAAATGACGTTTCTCCCTTTGCAAACTGCCTGTCTCTAAATTCCTGCTCACATAACGTGAGGCGACTAGAAAGCTCACGCTCAGTCTCAAATTCGCCCAAAACAGTAGATGTGAACCACTAGAGACGATCAGAAAAACGTCGGGACCACATCACGCGGATCTCATCCCAACAAAGGGTTATGGGCCTACGGATATGAATGCCTACAACGTTCACGTCTTCCGCAGCGCACGGGATCGTCATCTTAGACGTTGCCGTGAGGTTCTGAGAACTCGTCAGAGTAGCAACTGCGCACATGGTGCAGAAGGAGACACAGTCCATTCAAAAGTGTGCGGGCGGTCCGGGTTTTGGGCTATGGAGGTGGCAGTTTGAACTGCACCTCCTACATAAGGGGCTGTAGGATGTCATGCTGGGAGAAGGAGGTGCTCACAGAGGTGAGTGCTACTGACGCGGAGAAATAGGCCTTCGAAAAGAAGGGTAAGGGTAGGTTGCTTCTCAACGGGAACAAGAATCACTTCCTTAAGAAGGCTAACACGCGCTGCCTGGACTCCAGGGCCAAGGAGCACACCCAAGTCAAGAAGGTGGGGTTCGTCACCTACGAGAAGTCCTCCAAGTCAATGGTGGTCGTGAACGACAAAGTCGAGCCGGCAGCCGGCCAAGGCGACGTGGAGGTGGAAGTCGTGGTGGGCGCTAAGAAGGAGCTTTGCACAATTCGTGATGTGCAGCACATCCCCGGCCTGGCTAACACTTTTAGTGTCAACCGCTTGATGGACAAGGGGTATGAGGTACTCTTCCGCAGGAAAGGCACGGTGGTGCGCATCGACGGCGACGGCGAGGTCGTGCTGGAGGCAAAGCGCGAGGGTGGTTACTACATTGTGGAGACCAAGGTGGTCCCCGCTGCATCCCATGCAACAGATTCGCAAGAGCGCGTCGTCAACATGGCCAAGAGAGGAAGCGCTGATCTAGAGCTTAGGCACCGACGGTTGGGGCATTCGACGCCCACAACCACTAAGGAGATGGCAAAGCGCGACATGGTGCGCGGCCTCATCATCGACGATACAAACGTGGCAGCAGATGCAACAGCGTACAAAAAGTGTGAGCCTTACATATTAGGCAAGGTGCGGCGCAAGCCATTCAACGAGAACGCAGCTTGCACAAAGGACCTGCTGGAGGTCGTGCACAGCGACCTGTGTGGACAGTTCAAAACACCGTCCAACAGCGGCTTCAATACTTTGTCACCTTCATCGACGACTGCAGCAAGAAGCTCTAAGTGTACTTCATGAAGCGAAAAGGCGAGGTCCTGGACCGGCTGAAGGAGTACGTTGCAGCGGTGAGAGGCAGACTGGCTGCAAGGTCAGAGCGCTACGCAACGACAATGGCAAGGAGTATGTGGGCTATAGCGGGTGGATGAAGCAGCAGGGCATCAAGTAGGAACACACTACGCCGTACTCACCACAGTCCAACGGAGTAGTGGAGCGGGCAAACCAGACGATGCTTAACATGGTGTGGACAATACTTGTGGATGCAAGGTTGCCGCGAGGTTTCTAGGCGGAGGCTGTACGTACAGCAAGCTACACCATCAACCTCACTCCAACAGCGGTGCTGAAGGGCAAGGGCGGCTGGAAGATACCACAGGAGGTTTCGAGCGGGTGCAAGCCAAACCTGGTGCACCTGAAGCTGTTCGGGTGCAAGGCGCACGTGATGGTGCAGGCGACGCAACGAGGCGACTGCAAGCTAGAACCACGAACAAAGCCGTGCTTGTTCCTATGCTACAAGAGATGCCTTTTGCGCGCTCTTATAGTAGAGGAACAAGCACGGCTTTGTCCGTGGTTCTAGCTTGCTGTCGCCTCGTTGCGTTGCCTGCACCATCGCGTGCGCCTTGCACCCGAACACCTTCAGGTGCACCACGTTTGGCTTGCACCCGCTCCAAACCTCCTATGGTATCTTCCAGCTGCCCTTGTCCTTCAGCACCGCTGTTGGGGTGAGGTTGATGGTGTAGCTTGCTGTATGTACAGCCTCTGCCTAGAAACCTCGCGGCAACCCCGCATCCACAAGCATTGTCCACACCATGTTAAGCAGCGTCTGGTTTACCAGCTCCGCTACTCCATTGGACTGTGGTGAGTACGGCATAGTGGGTTCCCACTTGATGCCCTGCTGCTTCATCCACCCGCTACAGCCCACATACTCTCTGCCATTATCGTTGCGTAACGCTCCGACCTTCTGGCCAGTCTGCCTCTCACCGCTGCAACGTAATCCTTCAGCCGGTCCAGGACCTCGCCTTTCCGCTTCATGAAGTACACGTAGAGCTTCTTGCTACAGTTGTCGATGAAGGTGACAAAGTATTTGAAGGTGTTGTTTAACGGTGTTTTGAACGGTCCGCACAGGTCGCTGTGCACGACCTCTAGCAGGTCCTTTCTGCGAGCCGCATTCTTGTTGAATGGCTTGCGCCGCACCTTGCCTAATATGTAAGGCTCGCACTTTTTGTGCGCTGCTGCATCTGCTGCCACGTTTGTATCGGCGATGACGAGGGCGTGCACCATGTCGCGCTTTGCCATCTCCTTAATGGTTGTGGGCGTCGAATGCCCCAACCATCGGTGCCTAAGCTCTAGATCAGCGCTTCCTCCCTTGGCCATGTTGACGACGCGCTCTTGCGAATCTGTTGCGTCTGATGCAGCGGGGACCACCTTGGTATCCACAATGTAGGGACCACCCTCGCGCTTTGCCTCTAGCATGACCTCGCCATCGCCGTCGATGCGCACCACTGCGCCTTTCCTGTGGAAGAGTACCTCATACCCCTTGTCCATCAAGCGGTTGACACTCAAAGTGTTAGCCAGGCCGGGGATGTGCTGCACATCACGAATTGTGCACAGCTCTTTCTTAGCACCCACCACGGCTTCCACCTCCACGTCGCCTTGGCCGGCTGCCGGCTCGACTTTGTCGTTCACGACCACCATTGACTTGGACGACTTCTCGTAGGTGACGAACCCCACCTTCTCGACTTAGGTGTGCTCCTCGGCCCTGGAATCCAGGTAACGCGTGTTAGCCTTCTTAAGGAAGTGATTCTTGTTCCTGTTGAGGAGCGACCTACCCTTGTTGTTTTTGCCGCCGGTCTTTGCTTCCTCCAGGCACTCACGGGCTAAATGGCCCTCCTTTCCGCAGTTGCGGTACGCACCATTCTTGCCGCCCTTCTTGACGCTGCCCTTTCTGCCACTTCCTCGGCCCCCACTTCCGCCACCGCGTGTTTTGGTGACGAGGGCCGATGAGGAAGACAAGGACTCCCCGCAGCTTCGGCGCTGTACCTCGTTACGGATGTACTCTACGACTGCGCCATAGGTGAGCCTGTCCTCCGACCATCCTCCAAGGACGGTGATGAGTGGGCCCCAACTGTCAGTTAGGGCCATGAGGAGGGCCATCGCCTGCAGCTGCGTGTCGATCTTCCACCCCACGTCATTGCATTGCGAGGCAAGCGACTCGACCTGCTGTATGGCAGAGATGACATCATCTCCCTCCTTGATTCTCACCGTGAGGAGTCACTTCATCACAAAGATTTTGTTTGCGAGCGACTTGGATTGGTGGATGGCGTAGGGCTTTTGCCAAGCTTCGGCTGCTAGCATGTAGTCTTGGAAGTAGCCCCACTACGACTCGGCTTTCCTCGACACTAGGAGCATGGGCGCTTCCGTGTTCTTCTTTTCGAAGGCCTACTTCTCCGCGTCCGTAGCACTCACATCTGTAAGCACCTCCTTTTCCCAGCATGACATCCTGCAGCCCCTTATGCGAGAGGTGCAGTTCGAAGTGCCACCTCCATAGCCCGAAACCCGGGCCGCCCGCATGCTTTTGAATGGACTGCGTCTCCTTCTGCACCATGTGCGCAGTTGCTACTCCGACGAGTTCTCAGAACCTCACGACAACGTCCAAGATGACGATCCCGTGCGCTGCGGAAGACGTGAACGTTGGAGGCGTTCATATCCGTAGGCCCATAACCCTTTGTTGGGATGAGATCCACGTGATGTGGTCCCGACGTTTTTCTGATCGTCTCTAGTGGTTCACATCTACTGTTTTGGGCGAATTTGAGACTGAGCGTGAGCTTTCTGTTTGCCTCACGCTATGTGAGCAGGAATGTAGAGACAGGCAGTTTGCAAAGGGAAAAACGTCATTTTGCATTAGTTTTTTAACATAGACATGATCACAACGTTTATAAGGCTAGTCATGAGCTTTCCAACACACCAAATTGCACGCAATTAGGCCAGGCATATCCCAAGTTATGCTTGCCGAAGCGCAGGTCTCACCTACCATAGAAGCCTGACGCTGTCACTCGCCGTGGCACCTTCATTCACGTGCAAAGCGCCTTTCCCAAGGCGCATGTCCCATTACACATGGTGTGGGGATCCCCTGCACTGTTTCCATGCACCCTACCCACTTTTGGGTCGTGTTTGGTGATGGGGTGTGACGAGGTTCGAAACTTGTCCGCTGACCTGCAGTCAGAATTTTGACCGTCCCCCATTAACAAAACGTACTTTTGAGTTTTGGACGCCAAGCCAGGATTTTGGCTAAGTCCCTCAGTAACAACCTGTACTACTGGATCCGGTGGATGATCAACCTGATCAGGCGGATCATCCACCGGACGCCTCGGTAGGCCTATCGGATCATTTTCTCCACATGGTGTTTTTGTTACTCGGTCCGGTCGATTATTGACCGGATTTTGAGTCGCAGCCGGCTCCCAGAGCCGCTGCGCATACCCCAACTTTGGAAAGCCATATCTGCTTTGATACGTGTCCGATTCCAGCGAAACAACTTCCATCCGATTTAGCGACTCGTCAAACTTTAGGGGTAATCCTCTTTTCTAGGATCCGAGCAAATGTTGAGTCGCCAGATCCACCGGAGCGGATTTTCCATTTTTTGGTGGCTCATCAGCGCCTCCTGGCGCCGCACTTGGGCATGCACAGGGGCAATTTTTCAACAATTTGTACTTGCTAGTTGATAACTATTGTTTCCAACCCATTGTTTCCCCCTTTGACCATTTATGACTCATGCTGTGAGTTTTCAATGTTGACCACACACTATGAAATTGTTTTGTTCATGGTTAGTGGCATATGCCTACTTTGGCTTGTCACTGTACATCTTTGCCACACCGTGTCACTACAGACTGAAGGTATATGTGCCTTGTAGTTGATATCCAGTGTTCCCAAACCATTGTTTCCCCCTCTGACCATTTGTGACTTGTATTATGAGCTGTCAACATTGACCACACAAAGCGGATTTATTTGGTCAAAGGGAGTACAAATGCGTACTTTGGTCAGTCATTGTGCATGGTAGCAATACTGTGCTACCACTTATTGAAGGTCGTTGTTCTTGGTAGTTGAAAACTAATACTCAGAAATCATTGTTTCCCCCTCTGACCATTTGTGACTCGTGTTATGGGTTGTGAACATTGACCACCCATTCTGAAGTTCTTTGATCATAGTCAGTGAGATACGCCTAGTTTGGTTGTTTGGTGTGCAGAGTAGCCACACCGTGCCACTACGTATTGGAGTTATTTGTCCTTTCTAGTCAATAGTTACGGATCTTAAACCATTGTCTCTCCCTCTGACCATTTGTGACATGTGTTATGAGTTGTCAATATTGACCACACATAGCAGACTTCGTTGGTCATAGTAAGTGAAGCATGCATCCTATGGTTGGTCACAGTGCACGCTTGCCACACCGTGCCCCTACTTGTTGAGGGTCTTTGTACTTGCTAGTTGATAACTAGTGTTCCCAACCCATTGTTCCCCTTCTCAGCATTTGACCCGTGTTATGAATTTTCCATGTTGACCGTACACTGTGAAATTCTTATGGTCATGGTTAGAGGCATATGCCTACTTTGGTTTGTCACTATACATGGTTGCCACGCCGTGTCACTGCGTACTAAAGGTCTTTGTGCCTTCTAGTTGATAGCCAGTTTTCCTAAACCATTGTTAACCCCTCTGACTATCTTGGACTCTTATTGTGAGTTGGCAACGGTGACCACATGAAGTGAAACTCTTTGGACATGGTTTCTGACATATGCATGCTTTGGTTGGTCACTGTGCATGCTAGCCACACTGTGCCACTACATATTGAAGGTCTTTGTACTTGCTAATCGGTAAATAGTATCCACAAACCATTGTTTCCCCCTCTGACCATTTGTGACTCGTGTTATGAGTTGTCAAAGTTGACCACACGTAGTAACATTCATTGGTCATGGTCAGTGACACATGCCTAATTTGGTTGGTCATTGTGCATGGTAGCCACAGCGTGCTACTATTCATTGAAGGTCGTTGTACTTGCTAGTTGAAGAATAATATTCCAAAACCATTGTTTCCCCTTCTGACTATTTGTGGCTCGTGTTATGGGGTGTGAACGTTGACGACCCATACTGAAATTCTGTGGTCATTGTCCGTGACATATGCCTAGTTTTGTTGGTCATTGTGTACGCTAGCCACAACGTGCCACTTCTTGTTAAAGATCTTTGTACTTGCTAGTTGATAACTAGTCTTCCCAACCCATTGTTCCCCCTTCTGACCATTTGTGACTCGTGTCATGAGTTTTCAATGTTGACCACACATTGTGAAATTCTTTTGGTCATGGTTAGTGGCATATGCCTACTTTGGTTTGTCACTGTACATGGTTGCCATGTTGTGTCACAATGTATTAAAGGTTGTTATGCTTTCTAGTTATTAGATAGTGTTCCCAAACCATTGTTTTCCCCTTTGACTATCTGTGACTCTTGTTTTCAGTTGTCAACGGTGACCACATGGAGTGAAATTCTTTGGTCATGGTCAATGACATGTGCATACTTTGGTTGGTCACTGTGCATGCTAGTCACACTGTGCCACTACACATTAATGGTCTTTGCACTTGCTAATCAATAACTAGTATCCACAAACCATTGTTTCTCCCTCTGACCATTTGTGACTCGTGTTATGAGTTGTCAAAGTTGACCACACATAGTGAGATTCTTTGGTCATGGTAAGTGACACATGCCTACTATGGTTGGTCATTGTACATGGTAGCTACACCATGCCACTTCTTCATGAAGGTCCCTGTGCGTGCTAGTTGACACGTGGTGTTCCCAACCATTCTTCCCCCATCTGACCATTTGTGACTCGTGTAATGATTTATCAACGTTGCTCACACACAGGGGATTTCTTTTGTCAAAGGAAGTACATATGCCTACTTTGGTCGGTCATTGTGCATGGAAGCCACATCATGCTACTACTTATTGAATTTCATTGTACTTGCTAGTTGAAAACTAATATTTCGGAACCATTGTTTCCCACAGACTTTTGGGGGTGACTGACCAAACCAATCAGTGGCTCAGGGCAGGGGTACACGGGCCGAAAGATTTTGTACACATTTATTGTGCAAGCAGAGGTCAAACTGGATGTTGGCTGATTTTCCGCTGCCCGTCCCCCCTCCCCCTCC
>SZWC01040594.1:0-11803 GCA_023375785.1 Penium margaritaceum
TCTTTCACGTTCTCATTACCGCGTTACTGTACCGCGGTATGATACCGCGGTACAGAAGAGGGGTACCCTGCCAGGTCAGTACCGATACCGTACCGGTACCGCAAAAAAGAATACCGTACCGTGGTACCACAATACCGCGGTACAAAAACACGGTATACCGCGGTACCGGTAATACCGGCATCAGCCCTGCCCGCAGGCAAGCACTCCCCACACATGAAGGCACAAAAGACTGAAGAGAACAAAGACACATGAGACACACAGAGCAATTCAACCTGGGTCATGGGGACAGACGAGACCGATAGCATAAACAACACTCTTGGAGACATTTCGACCGAAGGCTTTGGTGAGGAAGTCTGCTCTCTGAGAACGTGTGTCCACTCAAGCAACCTGGACAATGCCAGCGGCAATGCAATCGCGCACAAAGTGATGCTCAACATTGATATGCTTGGTGCGAGAGTGATGCATGCCACTGTTCTCGGTAATGACCTTTGTGCTTTGATTGTCACAGCGCAAAGTGATGCAACGGATGGGGACACGCAATTGCTGCAGTAGACGACACAACCAAACAGCCTCACACGCACCTGCGCCAAGAGCAACATACTCAGCCTCCGCCGTGCTGCGAGAAACACATCCTTGTTTGCCACTTTTCCAAGAGACAGCAGTCCCACCAATCATGAAGATGTACCCTGTTCGGCTGCGTGCATGAGAGTCATGTGCAAAGTCACTGTCAGTGAAGCCATCAACCACGAGAGAGGGTTGTGAACGCAAGTATAGACCGACTCGTGGTGTGGAGAGTGCATACCGGATGACTCGCAAGGCGGCTTCAAGATGCCGCTCGCGTGGACACTGAGAGAATTTGGACAGAAAGTTGACAGCAAATGCAACATCAACACGTGTGGTGGTAGCAAGGTACATCAACAAGCCAATGACTCGAAGGTAGTCAATCACATCCACTGTCTCCCCCAGCTTTGAGAGGTCCAAGGACTTCAGTAGTGACTGATCCGCGGGGGTCATGGGCGTAGAGGCAGTGGGAATAGCAGTGAGAAGAGGACCGAAGCGTTTCCCCAGGCTGCGGACGTACGCAACCTGGCGCACGTGCAGAGTGCGACGTGCGCGATCACGCTAGCTCCATGCCCAAGAAGACACGGGCTGGACCCAGGTCTTTCATTTTGCAGGCTACCTGCAGAAGGGACTTGGCAGCAGTGACGGCGACAGCGTCAGGAGATGCGATAAGGAGATCATCAACATGGATCAGGATGGTAACCAATGGTTTTGTGGGGGAGCTGAGAAATAGAGTAGGGTCCAATGGACTCCTCCTAAAGCCCCCTCTTTCCAGAGTCGCTGTGATCTCTTGGTTCGAGAAGCGTGGAGACTGCTTGAGCCCATAGAGTGCCTTGCGTAGTCGCCATAGACGGTTTGTCGCATCCGAGAAGCCGGGCGGCTACACCATGTAAATCTCCTCATCCAAATTACCATGCAAGAAGGCATTGTTGACATCCATTTGCTCCAACTCCTAGTCATGCTGGGCAACTAGGCTGAGCAATACCCAGGCAGTTGTATAGCGGCCAACTGGTGTAAACGTCTCGTCAAAGTCCACACTAGGGATCTGGGAGAATCCCTTTGCAGTGAGACATGCTTTGTACCGCTTAACAGTGTTGTCTGGGTTCAGTTTGCGACGATAGACCCACTAGGTGCACAACGGCAGGAGGTATAGAAGAGACAGAGGGAGGAGAATTCTCAGGCGTTGAGACAGGCTCAGCGGCACAGGGCGAGTCGCCAGCAAAAGGCACAGAGGAGCCAGAGGGTGGAGAGGCAGAGGACAAGGGAGACACCACTAGAGTAGGGGACTCTGACGGCTCAACGCGGACAGAAGGGGAGGAGAGGAGGCAGAGGGACCCAGGGGAGCGGAGGAGATAGGGGGAATCGAGGGACGCACTGAGGGGAGAGGTGATACCCCAGAGGGGAGAGGACCACCCCCACCCCGAGCGGGTGGAGAGAGGGACCCGCCAAAGCGAGGAGCGTCACGTTCAAACAAGTGTTCAAAGAACAAGGCATCACGTGACTCAATGACGCGACTGCGGGAGGGATCCCATAAACGGCAAGCTTTGGAGAAGGGAGAGACACCAAGGAATACACACAGACGACCGCGGGGAGACAACGTCCCATCCCAGTGGTCGGCAGGAAGCCAGACAGATGCAAGTCACCCCCACACACGAGCAAGGCGAAGGTCGGCCCGCTAACACGTCCAGCGCTCAAACGGAGTGGGGGAGCGGTCCATGAGGAATCCTGTTCCATACCCAAGTCATGTAGGACATAGCCTCAAAGGCGAACAGCGGGGACTGAACGGAGGCGGAGAGAAGTGCACGCACTCCATCGGTAAGGGTGCGATTCCAGCATTCAGACACCCCCTTTTGATGTGGAGTGTAGGGGGCAGTGGACTCAAGGCGAACACCACGAGACTCAAGAAAGCGAGAGGTAGGGCCGAAGAACTTACCACCTCTGTCACTACGAAACACACGTAGGGGGCGAAGACAAGCGCGTTCAGCTTGAGGGAGCCACGCTTTGAGGATATCAGTGATATCACTTTTGTGACGGAGAGCAAAGACCCAACGGTACCGGGAGAAGTCATCCGTCAAGCAAGTAGTGGCTACAAAGGTTCCTGCGGCCCCTGCAGCTGCGTCAAGAATTGCACCCGCTAGGCCAATGGAG
The DNA here is from genome assembly GCA_023375785.1 of Penium margaritaceum. NCBI lineage: Eukaryota > Viridiplantae > Streptophyta > Zygnematophyceae > Desmidiales > Peniaceae > Penium > Penium margaritaceum. Next base: position 2,710 of record SZWC01040594.1, read on the forward strand.
TCCGCGTGGATTGGGAGAACGGGAGTCACCCATGGAACCTCTAGAGTTGGTACCATTCTAGTAGATACAGCTGCCATGGGAGATGGAGAAGATGTGGGGTTGGCAGCAGATGCAGCATTGGATGACTGTGGGTCAGTAGAAGGTTGCATGTTTGAGGGACGAGGCGGTGATGGAGGCAGGTCGTCGGCCGTGTACACCTGTCGATTGATATCCTCCTCACATGCAGCCGCCATCCTCTCGTCCAGTTCAGCCAGTTCCTCGTGCCAATAAGAGGGGTCAAGCATGTAAAACCACAAGGGTGTGTCGTTGTCGGGGGGTGAAGGAGGGTCGAAGAGACGAGGATCCTCCCACCCGGGGTCAGTGTAGCGTGCAGCTGAACGAGGGGAGTAAAGCTGCTCGTCCGGAGGACCGTCAAGAGGTGGTGACTCCAGTGTGGCTGTTGCCGGGCAGCCAAGATGTGAGCCTGCTGCTGAGTGCTGTGGGCTGCTGATGCACGGTGCCCGCCGTGTTGTGGTGCGGCAGACCACTGCAAGACAGTGGAGGTGGATGGGGCAGAATGCCCCAAGCCTATCGGCAGTGGACAGCCGTGACGGAGGGCAGCTTGAGAGCGGGATTTTCTCGGCACGCTAGAGGGCAGCTGAGCGAATGCAGAGCGCTACAGTGGGGTGTAGAGGTACAGCCCACTGAAGGAGAGTTGCAGCCCGCTGTGGAGATGGGTGTGGTGCAGGAAGAGAGATCCACGAGATGTCGCCCATGGGTGTGGGCGATGGCAGAACTTAGGGCTGCTGCGAGAGAGTCACGAACGAGTACAGTAACACCTCTAGGTGCTGCTGCTCAGTGCCGAAGATACGGCAAGCGGCGAAGATGCACTGCTGAGGTGGAAGCTGTGGCTTGCACGGGCCGAGAAGGCCGTGAGCTTGCGTGTTGCACCGAGGCTAATGAACAGGATTGAGGAGTTGTGGGGACGGACCCTCATGCGCTCTGATACCAGTAGTCGCCAGGCAACTTCCTAGGACACACGTGTGAGAGGTGGCAACAAGGCATTAGCAAGTACACGGTACGCCATGGATGCGGGAAACACTTGCCTCAACAGCTCTGGTGAAAACCAGGACAAGATAGTGAGAGGTGAGCGAGCGAGACTTAGCAGCCGGTGAGTGTGCACTCGCTGCAAGCAAGACACTCGAGCGAGCACACACCGTTACCCCGGGGTCGAGCCTGACCGCTTGGAATCAATCCGTGCGGCGGTTATTCACCAATGCACGGGTGAACCCGGCACGATGGCCCCTTAAGGATCAGCACCCGGGTAATGCAGCTCCCCCAGAAACACTCAAGGCAAGCAAAACATGATGCAAGGCATGGCAGTAAGAATGTACGAGCCCTAGCATCTCCCACATCAGAGAGAGAGAATCAAGTCATGACCATGCATGTGCCAGCAGACACTCCTGTGTCATGTCGCCAGAGACGCCCATCATGGTAGGCTCGCTTGACGTCTTCCTAGGTGTGGTCATGTCAGTTAATCTCTACATTTGTGTGCATGGAGGAGAAGACAAGGGGGCATAGAGATGTGAGTGGCCAACAAACTTCAACACTTAGTCCATATGTATCCAAAGGAAAAAAATGAGCAGTGTGTAGTTGTTGGGAAGTGTCCTAGCTGGAAACACAATGCCATGGATGTGGAAAGATGTTTGAATTGAAGTTAGGTCACAAGAGAGACAATGGAGTGATGGATGGAAGTGAGATTGTAAGCCCGGTGAGTGCACGTCGGCATTGTGCAGATGCTCAAGCCGGCGTGCACCGCCAACCGGGGGTCGAGCCCGCCCTCTCGGTATTAACGGAGGATGGCTTTCCACCAATGCACAGCCAGAGATTGACACGGTGGCCCCCTAAGGATCAGCACCTGGGTAAATCATACAGCTTTCCCAAAACACTCAATACAAGTCAAAATGATGTAGGGAACGGTTGTGAGCATGTACATGCCATAGCATCCAGTCTCGATCGTTAAACACGGACCAATCTTGTGCCAGAGGGCACTCCTGGGTCGATTTTCGGCTGCTTGATGATGCTAGAACCAGCAGCCAGGGCATGCTCGTGAGACATCTCCCCAGGTATGGCCATGGTCACGCAATCTGTACATGTGTGTGTGCCATGTAGACTGAGACAAGAAGGAATAGAGATGTGAGTGGCCAACGCAACTCCAACACTCCCCCATGAACCGCAGGTAAACAACCCATACATGATGAAGCATGGCACACACAGGGCTGTCACTACACGAGGTGCAATGAGAGGAGGGAGATATGAAGTACTTCATCCTGGGTCATGGGGACAGGTGAGACCAACCGCATGGACAACACATTTGAAGACGTTGCGGCTGAGAGCTTTCATGAGAATGTCAAATCTCTACGACCGTGTATAAACCCAAGCAACGCGGGACAATGCCAGCAACAATACACTCACAAACAAAATGGTGCTCCACGTTGATGTGCTTGGTGCGTGAATGATACTTGTCATTGTATTTGGCAATGGCTTTTGTGCTTTGATTGTCACAGTGCAGAGTGATGCAGCGGATGGGGACACGCAAGTGTTGCAGCAGAAGACAAAGCCAGACAGCTTCACACGTACCTGCGTCAAGAGCCACACACTCAGTTTCAGTTGTGTTGCGGGTAACACACCCTTCTTTTCCACTTTTCCATGAGATTGATGTTCCACCAATCATGAAAATGTACCCCGTTCTACACTGTGCATCACAGTCATGTGCCCAGTCGCTGTCAGTGAAGCCGTCAAAAGCATCGAGGGCTAGGCACGAAAGTACAGAGTCCAATTCGAGCTCTGAAGAGTCCATAATGAACCACTTGAAATGCCGCCTCAAGATGGTACTCTGGGACACTGGGAGAATTGAGAGAGGAATTTCACAACAAAAGCCACATCAACACGAGTGGTGATAGAAAGGTACATCAGGGAACCAATGAATCTGAGGTAGTCTGTCACATCCACCATCTCCCCCAGTTTTGATGGATCTCAGGACTTCTACAGGGATTGTCCTGCTGCGTTCATGGGTGTAGAAGCTGTAGGGACAAACAGTAAGGAGCGGTCCAAACCGCTTCCCCACGCTGCGGACATATGCAGCCTGATGGATGTGCAAGGTACGGCGTGAGCGATCACGCTCCAGCTCCATACCCAAGAAGACACGACTTGGACCAAGGTTCTTCATCTTGTAGGCTGACTGCAAGAGGGATTTCATAGCCTTGACAGATCCATCATCTGGAGAGGCAATGAGGAGGTCATCCACATAGACAAGGATAGCAACAAGTGGCCCGGTGGGAGCACTGAGGAACAGGGTGGGATCTACAGTGCTCCTCCTGTAACCCCCTTTTTCCAAAGTCACTGTAATCTCTTCGTTCCAGCACCGTGGGGACTGCTTGAGTCCACAGAGGGCCTTACGCAGGTGCCACACTCGATTTGTGCCATCTGTAAAGCCAGGTGGTTGCACCATGTAATTTTCCTCGTGAAGATTGCCATGAAGAAAGGCATTGTTGACATCCATCTATTCCCGCTCCCAATTGTGCTGAGCCACAACGCTAAGTGGTATCCTAGCCATGGTGTAGCGACCCACTAGAGCGAATGTCTCATCAAAGCCAATTCCAGGGAGTTGAGAGATGCCCTTTTCTGTGAGTCGCGCCTTGTACTGTTGAACTACGTTGTCGTGATTCAGCTTCCGCCGATACACCCATTTGGCGGCCACTGCTTTACGCCCTGGTGGAAGAGCAACAAGTTCACAGATACCATGCTCAAAAGGAGTGTCAAGCTCTGATTTCATGGCTTGCTCCCACAGGGACGAGGCGGACGCCATGCGGGCAGCCTGCACAGTCAGAGGTTCAGGTGGAAGAGGGGAGGGGCCAGCAGTAGCAAAACACGAGGTAACGTACCCAGCCACGGACAAACCAAGGGCTAGACGAAACTCCTGCTCAATGAGGGAGTAGCTAAGTGCGGTACTGAGGTACACCACGGACGCGGCAGCGGGTAAGGAGGTGGTCACTAGGCCAAGGGTGCACAGGCCGGGATTACCTGAGACAACAGGACGAGAGTGCGACGAGAGTGCCCTGAAGCTACCATCGCACGTGTAGGGCGAGACAGGACGAACAGAGGAACTACGTAGGTTAGAGGGGGGCTCAAGCACCACAGCAGGCATGGAGGACCCCACAGGGTGAGACACAGGGAGGTCAGAGCATAGAGGCGCGACAAGAGGACCAGAAGGCTCAGATGAGTGAGCGCGCTCAGAGGAGGCAGGGGGCTCAGAGGAGGCAGACGGCTTAGAGGAGGCACATGGCTCTGCGGAGGCAGGGGGCTCAGAGGATGTAGAGGGCTTTGAGGAGGTAGGAGGCTCAGAGGAGGCGGGGGAATCATAGGAGGAAGAGGGCTCAGAGGAGTCAGACGAAACAGGTGAAGGACGTATCGAGGGAAGAATAGAGGACCAACAGGGAGAAGTACCTCCCCCATCCTGAGGAGATGAAGAGAGAGAACCCGTGGAGAAGCAAGGAATGTCGCGCTCAAACAAGTGTTCAAAGAAGAACGCATAAGAAGAATCAATGACATGACACTGGACGGGATCCCAGAAGCACAAGGCTTTGGAGAAAGGTGAGACACCAAGGAAACACACAAAAAAAACCACGGGGGAAGAGCTTCCTGTTCCGGTGGTCAGCAGGGAGCGAGACAGAGGCTAGAGACCCCCACACACGAGCAAGACGGAGATCGGAGCGACGGCCCGCCCAGCGTTCAAACGGGGTGATCGTATGAGGGAGGGGACCGTGAGGGGCACAATTCCACACCCACATCATGTAGGACGTGGCCTCAAAGGCGAATAGAGCAGATAGACCGGAGGACGAGAGAAAGGAGCACACCCCGTCTGCCAGGCTACGGTTCCAATGTTCGGAAACAACGTTTTGTTGAGGTGTGTAGTGTGATTTGGACCCAAGACAAACACCCCAAGACTCTAGAAAACAAGAGGTGGGACCAAAGAACTCACCACCCCGGTCGCTGCGAGAGAAAGGACAAAGACATGCGCATTCAGCCTGAGGAAGCCAGTGCTCAAGGACATCAGTGACATCACTTTTGTGACGAAGGGCAAAGATCCAGCGGTAGCATGAGAAGTCATCATTCAAGCAAAGGACGTAACGACCGAGGCCACCAAGGAAGTCATGAGGTGGAGGAACCATGACATTAGCATGCACAAGATCAAAGGGATGAGAGGTAGAGGACTCAGTCGCTCTAAAAGGAGAGCGGTGCATCTTGCCACTGGCACAGTCGAGACAGGTAGAGGAGCACGGAGGCGCAGCCGTGGCAGGGTCAAGGCCGATAGTAGGACAAAGGCACAAGAGCTGCTGAATGGCAGCTATGTGAATGTGAAAAAGGCGGCTGTGCAATAGGTCCTCATGCACAGAAGACAAGGAGGGTGTGACGTGAACAAAAGCAGCGGGAGCGAAAGACGTGGGCAAGGACAGGGGGAAAGGAAAAGGCGATTACAACACACACCACAAAGAACAACACAACGTGAGGAGCTAAGGACGAGGGTACCAATGCCACGGCTGGACAAGACGTCCATGCCCTGATCGTCAAGGGTGGTCACAGAGAGGAGACTAACCTCAATGCCAGGAATATACAGCACATCAGGAAGGAACAGAGTCCCATCCGGTCCCACAAAATGAACAAAACTGACACCTTGGACCGGCAGCAACTGACCAGAACCAGTGTGGACAGAAAGAACGGAACAAACGGGACCGAGAGAGGCAAAAGACGAACGAGAGGAGGTCATGTGATGAGTGGCGCAGGAATCAATAATCTAGAATTTAGAGGAAACACGAGCAGATGGGAGGACAAGGCGGACAACAACTTTCCCTGGAAGAGAGTCAAGAGATGTGTGACCAAGACGAGAGGGGAACGTGTGAAACTGTCAATCCTCAATCTACAAACGATCATCAGGCAAGGCCCCCTGCATACATCCAGAGGATGCACCATGAAGGGTGGCATCCGACTCACAGACAGAGACACGAGTCTGGCCACACACACTCTCACCTCCCTGAGAATGAAGCTGGAGAAGCTTCGTAAGACGGTGCTCAAGGCCGCGTTCCTCGTCACGACGGTCAGAGGAGCGCACGTCGAGAAGTGGCCGTCATCTCTGGGCCAAGAGGGGACGGAGTAGTGAACCAAGGGAGGGCCATAGTAGGGAGGCCCGGAGGGAGGCGGTATCCAGCCCCATGGACTGGAGTGAGGCGTCGGAGGTTGGAGAGGGGCAAGAGTGGTGGTGAGAGCAGAGGCAGAGGATGGCACAGAGGAGGGTGATGTAGATGTCACAATAGTTGTGGTAGTAGAGCCAGACGAACGTCATCACAAGGCGCTAGGCACTTGGGAGCAGAATGAATAGCGGCTCTGCAGTTCCAACAGGTGACCTCTAGTGTAGACCCAGTGAAGGACCTACCACCGCATCCACGACCCTTGCCACCACGGCCACCCCCACGGCCAGACCTGCCACCCCCACCACGGGAAGCAGCGTGAGTTGCATGAGCAGCTGCGGTGGAAGGGGACAATGGGGTGGAGGCAGCAACTGCAGAGGAGGAGGATGAGGTAGTTGTGACTGCAGGAAGAGCTGCATGATGCAGACGCTTGGTCTGTAGGTTGCTCCACCATTAGGTGAGCTGAGCAGCCGTGAAATCGTAGAGTGGTTCAATCCCTGGGGGTGAATTGGCAGGGACTACGGCAGCAACAAGGTGCTCAAGCTCAGCATGAAAGATATGTAGGTACAGGTCAGAGAGCTCGGGGATAAGACCAGCGACGATGGAAAGACAAGTAGAGAGAAGAACTGGGACTGCAGTCCCAATGTCGTGCAGGTGACGCAGGCTACGCGTCCAATACTCTTCCGCCGTCTCATCTGCGCACATGTGAAGGGTGTTGAATTGGACAGTGAGAGCACTTTGGGCAGCATACCCAGTGACGGTCTTATGGAATGAATGAGCCCGTAGGAACCAACAAGATCAAGAGGAGTGCCTCGTGCCGGGTCATTGTTGTACGTTCCAATGTCGTCGAGAAGTCCCTCAGGCCCGGAATTTATGAGAGCCCGCACAGCACGAGTGGCCTCAGCAGGTTGAGTAACAAAGGGTAGCTTGGCTTGGGAGTAGTACTCCTACAGCAGTTCACCCTGGGCCCATGCACTGAAGCGGGTTTCCCAAGAGGACAAGGTCAGCTTAGAAATGAAATGAGGAGGGACACTCTCAAAGTCCTACCTGGCCGGGAGGAGCACCCGGGCGAGTGCAGCTGCTAACAAAGCTGATGACGTAGATTTGAAAGGAGCGTTAGGACGAAGAGTGGACTCAGCAAAAGCAGTAGAAGTAGTTTCTTCAGCAGGCAGGACAGCCTGAAGAGCAGGAACGGCTCACAATTGTTCTATGACTAGGTTGGCCACAGTTGTGGCCAGTTCCTGCTGTGTGTCTAGTCCCTGTTGCAATTCTTCCTCTACATTGCGGTGAGCTGTATGTTCCTGACTAAGGGCAGCTTGCAAAGCCTCTATAGTTTCTTCTGGTCCTGGCATGATGAAGGAGATGAATGAAAGACAATAGAGGAGAGGGAGAGAGGAAAAGAATGTGCTCACCAGGCTAACGGCGTCGGAGAAGTGTAAAGTGGGAGGGTAGCACCCCGGCAGGAGAGGAGAACAGAACAGCCACCCACCCGGCGATGGCCACCATCATGCAAAGAAGGCCAGTGACCGTGGCACCTGCAAATGCTGCTGATGTAGACACAATGAGCACACCTTTTGTGACGTGATGCATGAGATCACGAGGGGCACATGTAGGGGTAAGGACTCCGGCTGCAGTGGAATCACGAATGGAGCTAACGACATTGGCAATTGTGTCAGCAACGGAGGATGTAGCTGTGGCGACAACAACATATTTTGCTGTGACCTGCGTGGCAATGTTGGTAGTGGTAGCAGTGAGTAAGGTGAGGTACGCTGTTGCATGTGTGTAGGCCTCAGCCGCCCTACCCATCGCGGTCTGTGTTGGCATCCTAAAAGCACGTGCTATGGTCGAGATGGTGGAGGCTGCACTTGCTGCGGCGTTGAGAACGGCCTCAAGCTAATGGAGTTGGTGTGGATGGGAAGATCTGGGATAACGTCGGGAACCTCACATGCTGTGGACGGCTCGACAATATCAGCTGCAAAAGGGCCTGGAGTGGGATTGGAGTCTGATGCAGGGGTGGATGTAGGAGTCCCTCTGGGAGGTTGCATGCTTGAGGGACGAGGTGGCAATGGCAGGAGATCGTCTCCCATGTAAACTTGGCGATCAATTTCACGTTCAGCCGCTTCAACTACGGCAGCAAGGTCCTTACGCCAGTACGAGCTGTTCAGCATGCAAAACAAGAGTGGCGTGCCGTCTTCGGTGTGCGGGGGCTCGTCAAATATCAGTGGATCCTCCCACCCAAGCTCAACGTAACGGGCTGCCGTGCGCGATGAGTCCAACTCTTCGTCAGGGCGACCGTCGAGCGGCGGTAAATCCAGCGTGGCAGACTGTCTGGCTACAGACGCAGCCAAGAGATGGTGTTTCTGTCAGGAATGCTTTCCCGGCATTCCCTGAACTGCCTAAGTGTGCACGACTTCTTAGTGCAAAGATACTTCCAAGGGAGGTGTGTGCTTTGGGTCGCCACAACACCAAGAGAGCAAAATTCTGGCAGAATACATATTGCGAAAACTGAGAAAGGCTGCAAATCATTAATGGTTTGTTCTTTTGGTGACATTACATCAGAATCTTATAGCAAATCTTATAGCCTGTGATCTAAGCTTTCCAACACATCCAAGCACGCCCAAAACGGAGCAGTATAGCCCCTGCTACGTCCATCCAAGCAACCCTTGGTGGAGCCGCCTTTGGCTGCCGCTGACGTGAGTCGTCTCCGACACGAGCCGACGATGGCTCGAAGCGCCTTTCTTTGATTGACAAGTCAAAGGGTGGCTCGACCTGGTCCAGGGGACCTCCCTGGTTGCTTCCTCTAGGGCCTTGGGGTCTATGGAGCCAGTTGGAGCTGAACACGGACCACCGGCGGTGGAGTATCCCGTCAC
>SZWC01040606.1:0-11789 GCA_023375785.1 Penium margaritaceum
TGCCAGCATCATGCTTGAAGGGTAGAACTTGATCTGCACCACCTTCTTTGCCACGAGTTCGCGGATGAAGTGATATCGCAAGTCAATGTGCTTGGTGCGGGCGTGAAACTCTGCGTTCTTGGTCAGAACAATGGCGCTCATGTTGTCACAGTAGATTGTAGTTGCTGTTGTTTCCTGCTGTCCAAGGCTTGCCAGGAGCTCACACAGCTACACGGCTTCCTTTGCTGCTTCACTCAAGGCGATGTACTCAGCTTCGGTGGAGGAGAGGGCGATGCACTCTTGCTTCTTGCTCCTCCAACTGATTACACCTCCCCTGAGTACAAACACGAAACCACTGGTTGACCTCCTAGTGTCCAGGTCACCTACCCAATCTGCGTCACTGTAGCCGATGAGGATGGGGATGTTGTTGCCGTTGAAGGTGAGGCAAAGGCTGCTGCTACTGTCGAGGTAGCGCAGCACGCGCTTAACCGCCTCCCAATGCGGCATGCCCGGATTCGCGCAAAACTTGTTGAGCACTCCCACTGCTTGGCTGATGTGGAGGCGTGTGCCAACTGCTCCGTACATGAGGCTCCCAACTGCTGCTTGGTATAGCACTGCTTCCATGCGGCTGCTCTCTTGCATGCCGCGGGGAGTCTACGTCATGCTCAGCTTTGCTCGCACTTGGAGTGGTGTTGGTGCTTTGCGCGCTCCTGCCATGTTGAAGCGCTTGACGATGTCGCTCACGTACGTGCTCTGCGACAGCTCCAAAGTCTACTGCTGCCGGTCGCGCTTGACTTGAAGGCCAAGGTAGTAGCTGAGCTCTCCCATGTCCTTCATGTCGAACTTGGCAGCAAGGGACTGTTACACATTGTCCAAAAGAGACTTGGAGTCAGATGCAATGAGTAGATCATCAACATAGAGCAAAATGATGATCTGTTTTGCCTCTTGTGTGCGCCCATAGAGAGCATGGTCAGCTTCACTGCCCACAAAGCCAAGGCCAGCCAGCTGCTCATCCATCTTGTGGTACCATGCTCACAGGGCTTGCTTCAGGCCGCAGAGGGCCTTCACAAGCTTGCACACCAAATCCTTCTTTCCCTCCACCACATACTCCTCCGGCTGCTCCATGTACACATCCTGTTTGAGGTCACCATTCAGAAAAGCACACGTCACATCCATTTGGTGCACCTCCCAGTCCACAGCAGCAAGAAGAGCCAGGATCGCTCGGATGGATGGGAACTTTGCAACAGGTGCAAATGTCTCATTGTAATCCACACCCTTAGTCTGTGAATACCCCTTTGCAACCAATCGTGCTTTGTACCTGAGCACCTTACCATCCGCACCACGCTTGCGCCTAAAGATCCACCGGCACCCGATCACCCGGCTGCCACGTGGAGCTTCCTCGAGGGTCCAAGTGCTGTTCTTCATGACTGCACCATACTCCTCGTCTGCTGCAGCAGGCCAATCTGCCACCTTGGTGCTGCACATGGCTTCAGCGAATGTGGCTGGATCATTGGTGACTGTGAGGAAGAGAAGCTCAAGGTCAGACGACTCCGTTGGTGGAGGAACGGTGCACAGGTTCACCAGCTCCTCCAACGGCCTCTGTTTAGTTGCGATGTGCTCGGATCGCCTCAGCGGCTCCCCACTTTCCTTTCTACCTTTGTTGATGCGTGCGGATTGTCTTGGAAGCTGCTGTATGTTGCTTTGTTGCTTCTCCTCATCAGATTCGGCTGATGGCTCCTTCTCCTTCTCAGCTCCCTCCACCTCTTTGTTGATGCCGCTGTCACCGCCATCTTCCGCACCACCCTCTTCTGATGTTGGTTCTTCTCCCACTTCAGGTACAAGTGCGAGAGCAAGTGGAACTGCAGACATAGAGCTCCAAGTCCAGCCCTTCAAGTCCTCTTGAAAGACGACGTCACGGCTGCGGATGATCTTGCGAGCAGCAAGGTTGTAGAGGCGGTATCCCATGGTGTCCTAGCCGAGGAAGGCGGCCTTCACCGACTTTGCGTCCAGCTTGTTACGGCTGCCCGTAGGCACGTGCACAAATGCGCCACACCCGAAGACTTTCAGGCGTGTCACTGTTGCCTTGCGTCCCGTCCACGCCTCCTCCGGTGTCATTAGCGGCACAGCGCACGTGGGACTCCGGTTTTTCAGGTACACGGCAGTGTTGACCGCTTCCGCCAAGAAGGTTGGTGGGAGCTCCGCGTCTTGGAGAATGCTGCGAACACGCTCCATGACTGTGCGGTTTGCACGTTCAGCCACGCCGTTCAGCTGCGGTGTTCCAGGTGGGGAGACCTCGTGCTTGATCCCGCAACGCTTGAGGTAAGTGCGGACGTCGTTGGAGAGGTACTCTCCTCCACCATCAGTGGGAAAGCACCTTCAACCGCCTACCACTCTCATTCTGTGCAGCAGCAATCCACACCTTGAAAGCATCAAAGTACTCATCCTTTCTAGCCAAGAAGGACACCCACGTTTTCCTCGACTTGTCATCAATGAACGTGACAAAGTACAACTTGCCGGACAAGGACTGTGATGGCATGGGACCGCACAAATCAGAGTGAACCAGTGAGAGAAGCTCAGCCGCCCCCTTCCCTTCCACCATGAAAGGAGCGCGGGCTTCCTTTCCTTCAATGCAGCTCTCACAAGTCGATGCACCTGGCAGCTTCACCCCCTTGAGCTCCAGGCCGCGAACCATGTGCTGCATGGACATGATGGCGCCAAAGCCGAGGTGACCCAGCCGGCGGTGCCACAGGCCGATGTCGTGTTTTCCCTCTCTCGCCGCCAACGCTGAGTCGGGTTCCTTCTCCGACGCCACATAGAGGCGGTAAAGACCGTCCTCCTTGTTTGCTTTTGCAAGCACATGGCCTGCACGGGCAGAGATGGTGCAGCCACCATTCTCAAAGAAAACCGGCATGCCTTCGGAGATGAGAGATGAGACAGAGAGGAGGTTAGCTGCCAACCCCGGATCATGGAGTACCCCCTTCACAGGATGTTCCACGTGCTTACCCTCAACGGAAGCACAAAACACAATCTCACCCTCCCCAACCGCCATTTGCACATGGTTTTCCCCCATGTACACCCGACAAGGCTCAATGACGGTGTAGACGACGAACCACTCCCAGCGACATGTTGTGTGCCGCTTGGCTCTCGAGTCGATGATCTAGAACAGGGCGGTGATTTCGGAGACGTGCAGGACCCGGATGGTTGTCACAAATCCATCCTCCCAATCTGCAGCGTTCGCAAAAGCGTCAGACTGTTGTCCCGCTCCCACTCTAGCAACAAGGTCCACCTTCTTCTTCCGGCATTCGCGTGCCCAATGGCCCGGCTTCTTGCAGTAGTGGCAGTTCCCCTTCTTCTTCCCTCCTCCGCCATTGCCCCTGGTTGGTGAAGCACCACCCCCATGACCAGAGTTGGTGATTAGAGCGACGTCCAGTCCGCTTCCGCCCTCTTCTCCCTTGTGTCGCTCCTCCACAAACAGCAGGCTCTCCTCCACATCATTGAAGGAGAGCTTGTCGCCACGCTGGTCGAGGGCAGCAATGAGAGGAGTATAGCTGCTAGGAAGACCAGAAAGGATGGTTAGCATGAGCACATGCTCGTTGACAGGGTCCTCAATCGCAGCAAGCTGGTCAGAGAGAGACTTCACCATGTTGATGTAGTCAATCATGGATCCGGACTTATCCATCTTCACAGTGTGAAAGCGGCAACGCAGCTTCATATTCATGAGGATTGACTTGGAAGCATAAGTGGACTCAAGCTTTTTTCGAACCCCCTTTGGCGTGAGGATGCCACGGATGAGGAGTTGCTTCCGTTCGGCAAGGTGGAGGTAGATGGTAGCGAGGGCGCGATCACGGTTCTCGCAGTAGGTACGGGCCTCGACAAGGGAGAGAGGGCTTTCTGCTGGTTCCTTCTCCTTCTCATCCACCTAGCTCCAGAGACCCTTCTCCATCAGCACCATCTTCATGTTGTTGCTCTAGTTAAAGAACTTCTTGCCTTCGAACTTGGCGATGTTGACGCCGGCCACCACAGAAGCGGATGTCACCATGGTAGTACAACGTTCAGCCCACAAACGGCTCTCCCACATAACAGGGTGCAAGGAATGCCTCAAGGATGAGACAAAGCCTTGTTCCAGATCTGAAACCACTGATGGAAACTGGGGCAGCCCTCAGGGAGGTGATCAGGCTCACCAAAAGCCGCCTAGGCAGGACCAACTGTTTGTGAGAGGGAGTTGCAGGTTGCACAGACAGAAATTATGGAAGCAAATGTAGGTCTGCAGAGAACGCGAATGTCTGAATTGAATCTTGAGTGAGAAAGAAAATTAGCACATCTTTCTAACAAGCCTAAGTACGCCTCATTTGGCACATGGAGCTGGAAGAACCACTCTGTCAAAGTTCACCTCCTAGCGCACTCCTGGACTAGCGGGATGAGCGGCAGTCACACTCTCACACAAGAGAATTACCATCCCTGCCATGTGCACAACCAATAATCTTGGTGGGGACCTTCCTTCAAGCTCCCTGAAGGTTCTCCTGCCGCCTTTCTACCTTGAAGGCCGCTCCAAACCTCCTTGGCCAATAATTGTGGCCGTCACTGGTGCTGGTAGTGCAGGAGCCATCACTTGAACCGGACGCATCGTCACCAAACCTTGAAAATCCATATCTCCCTCAAATGGACTCCGAATCAAGTTCCGTAAAGTGCTAAAGAACCAGAAAAACATCCTCCATTCACTTTTGTGACCTGATGATTTTTATCGAGCAACACACTTTGGTCCCTTTTTTTGGCACCCCATATCCAACAATGTCAACTGTCACTTATGTGCCATTTGACATGTACATCTGGATGAGCATATTGCTTTACATAGATACAAACATTGACATCAACATGGACATGGACATGGAAATTGCTGGAAACTGGGGAGCCCTCAGGGAGGTGATCAGGCTCACCGAGAGCCGCCTAGGTAGGACCAACTGTTTGTGAGAGGGAGTTGCAGGTTGCACAGACAGAAATTACAGAAGCGAATGTAGGTTTGCAAAGAATGCGAATGTCTTTATCGACTCTTGAGTGAGAAATCAAGTTATCACAGCTTTCTAACAAGCCTAAGTACGCATCATTTGGCACATGGAGCTGGAAGAACCACTCTGTCAAAGTTCACCTCCTAGCACACTCCTAGCCTAGAGGGATGAGCGGCAGTCACACTCTCACACAGGATAATTGCCATCCCTGCCATGTGCACATCCAATAATCTCGGTGGGGATCTTCCTTGAAGCTCCCTGAAGGACCTCCTGCCGCTTTTCTACCTTGAAGGCTGCTCCAAACCTCCCTGGCCAAAAATTGTGGCCGTCGTTGGTGCTGGTAGTGCAGGAGCCGTTACTTGAACCGGACCCATTGCCACCTAACCCTGAAAAATCCATATCTCCCTCAAACAAAATCCACATCAAGTTCCGTAAAGTGCTACAGAACCAGCAAAACATCCTCTATTCACTTTTGTGACCTGATGATTTTTATCGAGCAACCCACTTTCGTCACTTTTTTTGGCACCCCATATCCAACATTCTCCCACTTTGCAAGAATAAAGATCACAGAAGTCCACACTGTCGCCTCAGCTGCTGAAAGCGGTGCGCTGCCAGCGGTTTGGTTAGGAAGTCTGCTAGCATCATACTTGAAGAGAAGAACTTGATCTGCACCACCTGCTTTGCCACGAGTTTGCGGATGAAGTGATATCGCAGGTCAATGTGCTTGGTGCCGGCGTGAAACTCTGCGTTCTTGGTCAGATCAATGGCGCTCATGTTGTCACAGTAGATTGTAGTCTCTGTGGTCTGCTGCTGTCCAAGGCTTGCCAGCAGCTCACGCAGCCACACGTCTTCCTTTGTTGCTTCAGTCAAGGCGATGTATTCAGCTTCAATGGAGAAGAGGGCGACACACTCTTGCTTCTTGCTCCTCCAACTGATTGCACCTCCCCCGAGTACAAACACGAACCCACTGGTTAACCTCCTTGTGACCAGGTCACCTCCCCAAACTGCATCACTTTAGCCGATGAGTATAGGGCTGTTGTTGCCGTTGAATGTGCGGCAAAGGCTGCTGCTGTTGTTAAGGTAGTGCAGCACGTGCTTGACCGCCTCCCAATGCGGCACGCCCGGCTTTGCACAAAACTTGCTGAGCACTCCCACTGCTTGGCTGATGTCAACGCGCGTACCAACTGCTGCATACATGAGGCTCCCAACTGTTGCTTGGTACGGCACTGCTTCCATGCGGCTGCTCTCTTGCATGCTGCAAGGAGTCCGCGTCATGCTCAGTTTCGTTCCCACTTCCGGTGGTGTTGCAGCCTTACACGCTCCTGCCATGTTGAAGTCTTGATAATGTCGCTTACGTACGTGCTATGCGACAACTCCAAAGTCAGCTGCTTCCGGTCGCGCTTGACCTAAAGGCCAAGGTAGTAGCTGAGCTCTCCCATGTCTTTCATGTCGAATCTGGCAGCAAGGGACTGCTTCACATCATCCAAAAAGGACCATGGGTCAGATGCAATGAGCAGGTCATCAACATAGAGCAAGATGATGACATGGCTTGCCTCTTGCGTGCACCCATAGACTGATTGGTCAGCTTCAATACGCTCAAAGCCAAGGCCAGCAAGCTCATGCATCTTGTGGTACCATGCTCGCGGGGCTTGGTTTAGGCCGTAGAGGGCCTTCACAAGCTTGCACACCAAATCCTTCTTTCCCTCCACCACATACCCATCTCGCTGCTCCATGTACACATCCTCCTCGAGGTCACCATTGAGAAATGCGCAAGTCCCATCCATTTGGTGCACCTCCCAGTCCATAGCAGAAGTAAGAGCGAGGATTGCTTGGATGGATGGGAACTTTTCGACAGGTGCTAATGTCTCATTGTAATCTACACCCTCAGTCTGTGCATACCCCGTTGCAACCAGCCGTGCTTTGTACCTGAGCACCTTACCATCCGCACCACGCTTGCGCTTGAAGATCCACCTGCACCGGATCACCCGGCTGCCACGTGGAGCTTCCTCGAGGGTCCAGGTGCCATTCTTCATGAGCTCACCATAGTCCTCGTCTGCTACGGCATGCCAATCTGCCGCCTCCGCGTTGCGCACGGCTTCAGCAAATGTGGCTGGGTCATCAGTGACTGTGAGGAAGAGAAGCTTGAGGCCAGATGACTCTGTTGGTGGTGGAACGGTGCACAAGCTCGCCAGCTCCTCCAGCGGCCTCTGTTTGCTTGAGAGGCGCTCGGATCGCCGCAGCGGCTCCCCACTATCCTTTGCACCTTTGTTGATGCGTACGGATTGTCGTGGCAGCTGTTGTATGTTGCTTTTTTACTCCTCCTCATCAGATTTGGTTGCTCGCTCCTTCTCTTTCTCAGCTCCCTCCACCTCCTTGTTGTTGTCACTGTCACCGCCATCTTCTGCTCCGTCCTCTTCTTCTGCCGGAACTTCTCCCACTTCAAGTATAAGTGCAAGATTAAGTGGAACTGCAGACATAGGGCTCCATTTCCAGCCATTCACATGCTCTTGAAAGACCACGTCACGGCTGCGGATGAGCTCCTGTGCAGCGAGGTTCTAGAGGCGCTATTCCATGGTGTCGTAGCCAAGGAAGGCGACCTTCACTGACTTTGCGTCTAGCTTGTTTCGGCTGCCCGTAGGCACGTGCCCAAATGCGCCACACCCAAAGACTTTCAAGTGCTTCACTGTTTGCTTGCATCCCGTCCACGCCTCCTTTGGTGTCATTACCGGCACGTCGCGTACGGGACTCTGGTTTTTCAGGTACACGGCAGTGTTGACCGCTTCTGCTGAGAAGGTTGGTGGGAGCTCCGCATCTTGGAGCATGGTGGGAACACGCTCCATGAGTGTGCCGTTTATGCATTCAGCCATGCTGTTCAGCTGCGGTGTTCCAGGTGGAGTGACCTCTTGCTTGATCCTGCGACGCTTGAGGAAGGTGCGGAAGTCGTTGGAGAAGTATTCTCCTCCACCATCGGTGCAAAGCACCTTCAACCGCCTGCCACTCTCATTCTGTGCAGCAGCAATTCACACCTTGAAAGCATTTAAGCACTCGTTCTTGCCAGCCAAGAAGGACACCCACCTCTTCCTTGACTTTTCATCAATGAATGTGACAAAGTACAACTTGCCGGACAGCGATTGTGATGGCATAGGACCGCACAAATGAAAGTGAATGAGTGAGAGAAGCTCAGCCGACCCCTTCCCTTCCCCCGTGAAAGGAGCGTGGGCTTGCTTCCCTTCCATGCAACTCTCAAAAGTCGATACACCAGGCTGCTTCACCCGGTTGAGCTCCAAGCCACAAACCATCTGCTGCATGGAGATGACGGCGCCAAAGCCGAGGTGACCGAGCCAGTGGTGCTACAGGCCAATGTTGTGTTTTCCCTCTCTTGACGCCAACGCTGAGTCGGATTTATTCTCCGACGCCATGTAGAGGTGGTAAAGACCGTCCTCGTTGTTTGCTTTTGCAAGCACACGGCCTGCACAGGCAGAGATGGTGCAGCCACCATTCTCAAAGCAAACGTGCATGCCTTCAGAGATGAGAGATGAGACAGAGAGGAGGTTAGCTGCCAGCCCCGGAACATGGAGCACCCCCTTCACATGACGTTCCACCTGCTTACCCTCAACGGAAGCACAAAACACAATCTCACCCTCCCAAACCGCTATTTGCACATGATTGTCCCCCGTGTACACCCAACAAGGCTTGATGGCGGTGTAGACGATGAGCCAGTCCCGGCGACACGTCATGTGCGGTGTGGCTCTCGAGTCGATGATCCAGAACAAGGCGGTGTTGTCAGAGACGTGCATGACCTGGATGGTGGTCACAAATCCACTCCCAATCTTCTGCGTTCGCGGATGCGTCGGAATGTTTTCCCGCTCCCACTCCAACCGCAAGGTCCACCTTTTCCTTTTGGCATTCGCGCGCCCAATGGCCCGGCTTCTTGCAGTAGTGGCAGTTCTCCTTCTTCTTCCCTCCTCCGCCGTTGCCCCTGGTTGGTGCAGCACCACCCCCATGACCAGAGTTGGTGATGAGAGCGACGTCCTGTCCGCTTCCGCCCTCCTCTACCTTGCACCACTCCTCCTCAAACAGCAGGCTCTCCTTCAAATCGTTGAGGGAGAGCTTGTCGCCGTGCTGGTCCAGGGCAACAATGAGAGGAGTAACTGCTAGGAATGCCAGATAGGATGGTTAGAATGGGCACACCCTCCTTGACAGGATCCTCAATCGCAACAAGCTGGTCAGAGAGAGACTTCACCATGTTCATGTAGTCAATCATGGATCCAGACTCATCCATCTTCACAATGTGAAAGCGACGACGCAGCTACATATTCATGGGGATTGACTTGGAATCATAAGTGGAATCAAGATTTTTCCAAACTTCCGTTGGCGTGAGGATGCCACGGACAAGGAGTTGCTGCCGTTTGGCGAGGTGGAGGTAGATGGTTGCAAGGGCGCGGTCACGCTTCTTGTGGTAGGTACTGGCCTCACCAGGAGAGAGGGAGCTTTCTGCTGGTTCCTTCATCTTCTCATCCACTTGGCTCCACAGACCATTCTCCATCAGCACCATCTTCATGTTTTTGCTCCAGTTGAAGAAGTTCTTGCCTTCGAACTTGGCGATGTTGATGCCGGTCACCACAGAAGCGGATGTTGCCATAGTAGTGCAACGTTCAGCCCACAAACGGCTCTCTCACACAGCAGGGTGCAAGGAATACCTCTTGGATGAGAAAAAGCCTTTTTCTAGCTTTGATACCACTGATGGAAACTGAGGAAGCTCCCAGGGAGGTGATCAGGCTCATCAAGAGCCACGTAGGCAGGACCAACTGTTTGTGAGAGGGAGTTACAGGTTGCCCAGACAGAAATTACGGAAGCGAATGTAGGTATGCAAAGAACGCGAATGTCTGAATCGACTCTTGAGTGAAAAATTATATTAGAACAGATTTCTAACAAGCCTAAGTACCCCTTATATGGCACATGGAGCTGGAAGAACCACGCTGTCAAAGTTCACCTCCTAGCACACTCCTAGCCTAGCGGGATGAGCGGCAGTCACACTCTCACTTCAGAGAATTACCATCCTTGCCATGTGCACAACCAATAATCTTGGTGGGGACCTTCCTTGAAGCTCCTTTAATTTCCTCATGCTGGCTTTCTACCCTGAAGGCCGCTCCAAACCTCCTTGTTCAATGATTGTGGCCGTCATTGGTGCTAGTAGTGCAGGAGTCATCACTTGAACCGGACCCATTGCCACCAAACCTTGAAAAATCCATATCTCCCTCAGACGGACTCCGACTTGAGTTCCGCAAAGTGCTGCAAAACCAGAAAATCATTCTTCTTTCTCTTGTGACCTGATGATTCTTGTCGAGTAACACACTTTGGTCACTTTTGTTTGCACCCCATATCCAACAGAAATGAGAATGAATTTGCACATAGATATGGTATGGATGTAGATGCGGAAGTCAACAAAGATATGGAAATGGATGTCAATATGTATGTGTACATGGGCGAGGAAATGCATGTGGATGTGGAGATGGATGCAATTATTACATACACCATCAATAACGTGCTTTGTTCCTTGAGCATGGCAAAAATGGTTGGAAGGATGTTGCGTTTTGTTCATGGAAAAGGGCGAATGAGACCTTTTCTTCTCAGAAAAGGACGGATGTGTTTTTTTCTTTTGAGAAACTGTAGGAATGAGGGCCACAGTTAAAAAAACAGGGAGGAATTGGTTTTTCACCCGCCCCATGTTTTGGATGTGAAGGAGTAAGCATATAACCATGGAATTCTGTATAGATCTGTCATATTTGCATTTTGCACAATGTTAAGGCCATGTCCGGTTTCAAAACTTCAAGACTGGAATATCTGGCAATTTTGCAAGAGGTACAGCATCTAAATGCTGATGTCATCAGAACTCAGAGGTGCTGATGATGTGAACGCACTCCAGTTGCTGCATGGTATGGAATGTGGACATGCTGAGATCGTCAGACCTTAAAAAAACAACAAAAGGACTGAAAAATCCACGCAAAGTTGAACATAAAGCTGTGACATCCACAAGATGAATATTTGAGCAGCCATATCTAGTTACTTGAAACAGTTTAACGACATATCAGTTGCAGTTGAAAATATGAGTGAGATATCCATGCATGTTATCAAATGAGCATTGCATCCGGCATAATGAAGATAAAGCTTTCATGTGGATGTGGCATCATTTTTATGTTCATTGAACCATATTTTGCACAATGATTCAAATAGGCGCCAGGCAGTGTTCTCAACAGCCTCATGTAGTTTTCATAACCCGAGTGCAACAATTCTACCATAAAGGGCAAAAAAAAGGAAGAAAACCAACATTGCATGTTTTCCCTACCAATATGTCACCATCAGCCTCATGTAATCCATGGTGGTTCTTCAAAAGTAAGTGGCCAATGCGGTCGGCCAAGTGAGCAGATTCAGGGCCGGTTCAGGAGGGCAGTCAAGCGTATCCTCCGGTACTTGCAGGTGGAACGCCTGCAGCTGTGCAACAAGGGGAGGTGGTACCCCTTTTGACTCATCTACTGCAAAGACACGGATTCAGCCGAAGATGTTGACAGGTAGAATTCTACCTCTGGCAACCTGCTTTATCTGGTAGATGTCATGGTCTTGTTGTCTGGCAGGAAACTGGACCGGATCGCCACTTCGACAGTTGAATCAAAGTTTATTATATTTGCTGAAGCTTTCAAGGAGGTGTTGCGGTTCAGGTGTTTGTTGGGGAAGCTGGATGTGCTGCAACAGGAGCAAAAAGAGTGTGCAAGAGGACCGGAACAGCTATATATTTCTTGGTAATCACTA
>SZWC01040614.1:0-11785 GCA_023375785.1 Penium margaritaceum
AGAGAGAGAGAGAGAGAGAGAGAGAGAGAGAGAGAGAGAGAGAGAGAGAGAGAATTTTAGTGTACACCGTACAAGTGCACTTGGTCTTTCAGTGCATGGTGTTAGTGCATGGTGTCCGAGCGCACTAGAAGAGCGCACTAAAAATTGAGTGCATGTTCTGCCTACCATTGGACATAAATGGTTGTGGAGACACTCATCAACGTCAGGAGTCACCCGGCATAAGAGAACGTTTGCTTTCTGCAAAGGCATACATTCTTATGGAAGAAGAGCTTGTGGCACAAAACTATGCAACATTGTAGAGATCTTTGAACAATGTAGAGGTAGTTCAGAGCAACAGTGCAGTGTGGATTCTTCTTAATGGAGGGGATTAAACGTCGTGGACGTCATGGTCGAAGCTCTAAATTTTTGTGGATGTTGATGTACAACATGGAAAACATCCTGAAGGGTAACTTTATGGAAATAATGATCGCACCGGAAGAATAGGAATGTTGCGGTACTCCTTTGACGTATTAGGACAAAATGAATGCTCTACGTGTGTCTTCCAAAAAACCCATAACATAGTGGAACAACACTAACATTGCAGAGATACCTTGTGGAAAGAGCATCTGTGGAAGTATTGAATGGCACGAAAGCGCTTCATTGCTAAGGAAAGACCTTAACGTTGTAGAATAAATGAATTATCTCTATGTGTCTTTGAAAATAACACATAACGCAGTGGAAAATTTTAGCATTGTGGATATTAGTTACATTACAAAAATTATCGCTGTGGAAATGTCCATTGATATGGAGATACATCAACCTTGTGGAAAGACCTGAACGTTGTAAAACGATCTCAACATAACGGAAAATTTCTATCTGGAAAAGACAATTGGCAGAGAAGCGCTTCATTGTTGTGGAAAGCCCTCAACTTTGGAGATCAAATTCAATGCTCTCCATGTGTCTTCGGCGAGAATGCATAATTTTGTGGATCAATACTAACGTTGTAAATTCTACTAGTGTTGCGGAAATTGTTTCTGTGGAAATGCCCATCTGCATGGAAGTATATCACTCTTGTGGAAAGACCTTAATGTTTTAAAGAGATTTTAACGTTGCAGAAAGATTCCCTATGGTAAAAACAATTGGCATGCAAGCGCTTCATCTTTGCAGAAAAACCTCAATGTTGTAGTAAAAATTGAATGCTCTCCATGTGTCTTTGACACTAATGATGTGAATATTGCTTCCTGAAGGAGTCCCTGTGAAAACATCCCCCGGTGCAAACAAATTTACATTTTTGTGCAAAGACCATAACTTTGTGGCAAGACCACAACGTTGCAGAAAGAGTGCATGTGAAAAAGGCTATCTGCGTAGAAGGGCTTCATCTTTATGGAAAAGCCTTAACGTTGCATAAAACATTGAATGCTCTCCCTGTACCTTCAAACAAAAGGTAACAATCACATCTATGATATTACAATGTTGCGGAAAGGATCTTTGTGCAAATGCCCATCTGCATGAAAACGGTTCAACTTCGTGGAAGGAGATGTACGTTACATAAAAATGCTTTCCACTTGCCTTAAAAGAAAACAACGAACGTACTCAAACAACACTAACCTTGTAGATACTAAAACGATTGAGAAAACAGTCGTTGTGGTAATGCCTATCAGGAAGGAATTGCCTCAAAGTTGGGAAAAGACGCTAAGTTGTGTAACGTTGTTAAACAAATTGAATGCTCTGCATTTGTCTTCTTGGAAAAATATGGAAGTTTTGGAAGAAAACTAACATCACGAAGAACACAATGTGGAAGTATTCATCGATGCAAACATAAATGAATGATGTGGAAATGCGATCACAGAATGAAGTAACCGCATGAACACGGAACCAACGAGGCAGAAACATGCATCGTAGCAGATAACTTGTAACGTAGCATAATCCATCACTGAGTGTAGAGCTATGCAAACGCTTTGAATTATTCCTTATGGAATTAACTGAATGTTGTAGAACAAATAAATACTTGTGTACACAACATGAAGACAATAATTTTGCAAAATGACATGAATGCCGCTAAAAAATTGAATTCGGCGGCTGACAGAAGAGTATGCCTAACGAAGGATATTATTGACGTATGAATAGAACCCGGGAAAATCAGATGGGGTGGCTTATGAATCAAGAATAGTCTGCATTTGCGGTGGGGTGCATTTGCCTGCATTAATTTTCAATGCTTGCATTGCTTCGTGCTCCGAATGGGTACGCACACCCAATATGTTTCTAGTGGGGTGAGCGGAATTAGGGGAAATTGGAAACAAATATTTGAATCGTAAAATGATTGTAGTAGTCTTTGGCAAGCTCTAGTGCATTGTGTATTTGCTTGGACTAAATTCCAAATGGTTTCATAGACACGTTCTCCGAAGTGGGTATGTGCACCACTGATGTTTCGCGTGGGGTGGGCGGAAGAAGGGGCAATCAGAAACAAATTGGGGAGCCATAAAATGTTTCTGGTAGCCCTAGTAAAAAACCTAATGGATTGTGCATTTTCTTGAACTAAATTCCCAATGGATTCAAAGGCCTATGCTCCAGAGTGGGTGCACAAATCCTTGACATTTCCGGTGGGGTGGACAGAATTAGGGGCAGTTGGGAACATATATGGGAGCCATAAAATGTTTCTAGAATCCTTAAGCAAGCCCTAATGCATTGTGAATTTTCTTGCATTATGCTTCCAATGGTTTCATAGCTCCATGCTCCGAAGTGGGTGTGCACACCTCCGATGTTTTCGGTGGGATGGGCAGATTCAATGGCAATCAGAGTTATAGAATGTTTCTAAGAGTCCTAGGTAAACCCTTATGCATTGTGTATCTGCTTAGATTAAACTCTCGATTGTTCCATAGCCCCATGTTTCGAAGCGCGTGTGCGTATCCCTAATGGTTTTTAGTGAGATGGGCAGAAGCAAGGGCAATCAAAAACAAATTGAGGAGACGTTGACTTTTTCTAGTAGCCCTATGCAAACCCTATTGTACTTTGTATTTAATAGGATTATATTCTTAATGGATTTGTAGCCTCATGCTCCAGAGTTGGTGTGTGCACCCCCGATGTTCTCGGTGGGGTGGATAGAATCAGGGGCAATGGACAACACATTTTGGAGCCATAATAAGAATCTAGTAGTCCTAGGCAAACCCTTATTCACTGTGCATTTGCTTGGATTAAATTCTGAATGTTTTCATAGTCCCATGCTCAAGAGTGGGTGTGCACACCCCCGAAGGTTTTAGTTGGATGGGTAGAATGAGGGGAAATTGGAGACAAATTAGGGAGCTGTGAAATGTTTCTAGTAGCTTAAGGCAAACCTTAATGCATTATGCATTTTCTTGGATTAAATTCTCGATGGTTTTCAGCCACATGCTTACAAGTGGATTTGTGCACCCCCCATATTTCTGGTGAGGTGGGCGGAGTCAGGGGCAATCGGAAACAAATCAGGGAGCCGTGAAATGATTCTAGTAGCCGTAGGCGAGCCCTGATACACTGTGTTTTATGTGGATAAAAATTTGAATGGTCTTATAGCCCCATGATCTCTTGATGTTTCTAGTGTAAAATGTTTTAAAATCTTATTTGTGCCCCTAGATAAGCCCTAATGCACTATAAATCGGACGCAATGTGTTAGCCTCAACCGGATGGTGTAGGCACCAACTTGCGACAACGACGACCAAGGGAGGTTGATGCACACCTTTGCAAGATTGCAGAAGCATAGGGAATTCTTGGGGGAGCACGGGAACATGTGTGAAACACTGGGAGTAAACTGTAATTCCTTGTTTAAGTGTCAATATACAAGACTATCTGTACATGATGACACATCCTAGGTGACCCGAGGTTTAAAGCCGTGCGTGGCTCCCTACAGGCCTGAGATGAGGGTTATTACCTCAGGATCGAGTAACTCATCTTCTCACCGTTCCAACACACCAAGAATTGCATCATTCCGTGGAGGAACGGCTGAGATATGGATGTGTCTGTGAACCACAACTATCTGCCTCTAGCAGCACCACTAACGGCAGTGTCGGCGGTCCGAAGCACCCTTTCTAGCAATAACACATCAAGGCACCATTCTAAAGCACCCTCGGCTCTCATTGATCCTTGATTCATAGTCTAACCGGGTCCCAAGGTGTACTTTGACCTTGTTGGGTCTTTCGAGGGTCGAGCGTTGGTCATTGGGGATGAATTTCCATCACCCGTTTTCCCCTTTGCTGGTCCAATCTTTGGCTGGGCGTAACTTCCTCAATTTTTGATGGATCGAACCCCTTGTTGGGTCACTCAGGCACGCTTTTTTCTGAATATTGCAAGTTTAAAGTCAGATTATGCTTGAAAGGAATCCATAAGCCGTGATCAGTCCGGCTTATATTACCCCCCCTTTAGGAGCGAGCAGTCCCGCTCCGCTCATGGTTCTCCCGGAGAATGGCATTCACCTCGCCAACGTTGAAGTTGTAGGCAGGCTCTCATAAGTTGTGTGTTGCATCGTAGCCCTTCCACTTGACCAGGTACTCCCATCCATGGCCATGATGATAGTGGTCAAGGATGGCCTCCACCTTAAGTTCTCGTTCGCCCTCGATCACCACCGGAGGGGAGGTCACAATTGCGCCCAGGAAAACTCTTGGCTGGATCATGGTAGAGCTTAATCTTGGAGATATGGAACATATCATGGACTGGCATGGAAGGCGGAAGAGCTAACTGCGCCACCACGGGTGTCTGTATTTTGAGAACCTGGAACGGACCAAGCCACCGGGGTTTCAACTTGTCCGTCTTGACCCCGTGAAGCTTGACGAGTGTGCTGTTGAGAAACACATGATCATAGTCCTTGAGTGTTGCGTTTGTGCATTGCGGTCCACTTGTATTTTCTACTGCGCTTGCGCCTTTGTGAATGCATGTCATGTGCGGTAGACTCTACTACGAGCAAGTTGCTTGCAACGTGAAAACCAAGGGGCGTGGCGGGCACCGTCCCATGCACCACCTCAAATGGTGCCTTGCCGGTGAATTCGGACGTGGCGGAGTTGTACACCAGTTCAGCCACCGGCAACCGCTGGTCCCATGTCGTCTCATCCGGATCAATCAGTGTACGGAGGAGCTACTCCAACGTCTGGTTCGTCTGCTCCGTTTGCCTGTCAGTTTGGGGAGAACAAGTAGACAGATGCACCTTGCTACCGTACTAATTCATGAGTTCTTGGTTGAACTTGCTCGTAAAGCGCGGGTCACGGTCGCTCACAATGGACCGCAGCACGCCATGGAGACGCACCACGTACTCAAGGAACAGCCAAGCCGTACCTTCCACACTCACTGTATCATGCGTCGCAATGAAGTGCGACATCTTGTTGAAGCGATCCACCACCACCAACACCGCATTGTGGCCTGCCACTGTCATGGGAAAACTCGTGAAATCCGTGGAGATTTCTTGCCTTGGCTGCTCGGGGATGGGCAAGGGTTGGAGGAGATGCGGGGTCTTCGTCCTCCTCGCCTTTTGGCGTTGGCACATGTCACAACTACGTCACAATTCAGCCATCTCCCATGACATGGTGGGCCACCAAAAGAAGCAAGCCACCGTCTTCAATGTCTAGTTGGTGGAGAAGTGACAGCTTGGGCCAATGTCATGGCGCTCCTCCAAAATCACTTGCCAAAGCATTGGTATCGCGGGAACCACCACCTGTTGCGTGCCACACTGTCACCAATACAACACCTCAAAGAAAAATATCTGAGCATCATACTCCCCATGCTCCTCACATCCCTCCGTGAAAGGCTTAAAAAACAAGGCATCCTCATGGATGGTGAGAGATGTGACCCGCATCATAAGGTCCGGACACCGTGAGAGTGCGTCGGCTGAGTAGATGCGACCGGGCAGGTACACCATCTCGTAGTGGAAGTACGACTCAAGGTACTCGTCCCAACGTGCTTGCCACCAGCTTAGCTTTGGCTACATCTTGAAGTACTTCAACGCGTGGTGGTCGGTGTAGACCGTGCAATTGTGCATTGAGGTAGCACTGCCAGTTCTTAAAGAGTGCGACCATGCCGAGCATCTCCTTGTCATGGGCAGTGTAGTTCTCCTCCACCCCACGCAATTTGCGTGAGTAGTAGGCGACCGCCTGCGACCCATTGCCAAAGTCCTATAAAAGGATCCCACCAATGACCAAGTCCGATGTATCCATCGCCATTTCAAACTCACGGCCGCTGTCGGCCAAGTGCAAGGCCGGCGCGGAGGTCAGAACCCTTTTTGAGATTCTGAAAGGATTGTTTTTGCTAACTCCCCAACCCAACTTGCGATCCTTGCGCGTGAGATTGGAGAGTGGCATTGAGACTCCCGCATAGCCAAGGATAAACATGTGGTAGTAGTTGCAAAACCCAAGGAACACTTTTATATCGTGCATACTATGCAACTTTGGCCACACTTGCTCGGTTGACACCTTGCGTGGGTCCATGGAAATCTATCCATTGCCAAGTATGTGTTTCAGGAATTCAATTTTGCCCACTACAAACTCACACTTAGTGAGCCTTGTAAAAAAACTTCTCCCTCCTCAAAATCTTGAGGAAGTTCTTCACATACTCCTTATGGTCCTTCGTTGTCCTGCTATACACCAAGATTTCATCAAGGTAAACCATTACAAATTCATCGAAGTACAGTTTGAAGATATTGTTCACCGCTTCCATGAAGGTGGCTAGCGCATTGGTCAACCCAAAAGGCATCACAAGAAACTTGTAGTGACTATAACGGGTGCGGAAAGCCGTCTTTTACACATCATCTGTTACGGTGTGAATCTAGTGGTAGCCGGATCAGAGGTTGGTCTTTGTGAAGAAGCGAGACGTACGATGCTGATCAAAGAGCTCCTTGGCTTGTGGAAGTGGGTACCAGATCTTGATGGTCAACTCGTCCAACTTCCGGCAGTCCACGCACATGCGCATCTCCTCCGTATTTTTCTGTACGAACAAGAAAGGTACAACATGAAGAGATGAGGATGGGCGGACGAAGCCTTACTTCGTCATCTCGATCAGCTGCTTCTTGAGCTCCTAGAGCGGCACGTCGCTCATGTGGTACATTGCACGAACAGGTGGGTGCATTCCAGGTTTGAGATTGATGCGATTAGCCACGTCTGGCTTTGGTGGTAGACCCGCCAGGTGGGTATCTGAGAACATGTCCTTGAACTCTGTACACACCTTCAAATGCCCCATGTGTATCGCGACAAACTTGCCTTGGACCCTAGGCTACTCACGAGTCGCCCCATGTGCCACATCAGGCACCACGTCCTCAGGTTTGTCAAAATCATCCTCCTAATCTCGCACGAACGCCAAAAAAATCTGCTCCTTCTTTTGAATCGCACCCTTGGGCTACACCAAGTTCACCATCATAGGCACCGATTTCTCCTTGCAAGGCATTGACTACTGTGACGCTTCCTCCTTGCAAGTCTTCTTATTCACGGACTCTTCCTCAGAATACGTAGGGAGGGGATAATCCTTGTCTTCGAGCTTAATTGAGATAGTACGCACCTCCAAGTTGACGGTGCGGTTGGACTTGTGGTGGAAGTCATGACCGAGGATCATATCGTAGTCCTTCATCGGGCACACCCAATATACAGTCATTATGTGAAGCTTCCACACGCAAATGAAGAGGGGAAGGGCCAGGTACCCCAGTTGAATCGTACTTTCCAATTGGTTAGCGGTCCGTTTCTTGCTTGTGAGCGCAATTCCCCACTTTTGAACACACTCCATGCTCACAAAACTGACTTGCGCCACAATCCAACAGACTCCGGACCTTCCTCTTCACACCTTTCACTGGTGCCTCCAAGAGAAGTGCAAGCTGCTCCACCTCATACCTCGTGTCCCATGCCTTCACTTGTAAAACCCCCTTAATTGGCGAAAGGCGTTAGTGTGGATGGTCAATTGGTGGTTTGGGCTGAGAGGAGCCAGGAGTAACACCATCTTCTTCCGACACTCCTTGTTTCCTGACTCTTTTGTTGCTTTCTCTACTTCCTTCCTTTGTGGCTTGCTTCCCCTCCCCTTGTCGCTAACCCTTGATGTTTCCCTTCTTTGGAATCCAACAATCACGCATTATGTGGCAAGGCTTGCCACAGCTGTAGCACTTACACTGTTGCAACACTCCGATCTCTATGGGTGCATCATCGCTTTTGTCCACTTGCCGTAACCACCAATAAAAGAGTTGTGGCTGTTGGCATGAGCCTATTGCGCACACAAGTTATACCGTTCTGCTGCTGAAATCATTGCCGATAGTTTCTCAATGAGGGTGTGCATGACTGTCATAACATCGACATAGTTCTTGAAGTTGTTGTTGTAGTGGAAGCACAATTCATGGTAATCAAGTCCATAGTTGGCAATGATCTCACGAAACTTGCGGGTGTAGTCGGCGACGCCACCGGTTTGGCGAAGTCAATGGTGCTTGGCACACGCGTTTTTTCTCACATCACCCATGGTGAAGCGCTTGATGAAAAAATCCTTGAACTCCTTCTACAAGGTCGCCCATTTGAGGGTAGGGTCGCCACTGCTACAGGTTGCAGCCGATGGGGATGAGATTCTGGTCACGACCGTAATGTCGGCGACCATTGCTGCTCCACTGTCATGTGGATTGGACCGCTTCACATCGGCCCAAGAATTTAATGATGCCCCTCTCAATAGTGGCAAAACATTGTCGTAGCGCGCCTCATACCTCGAGTCATCCATGCCGATGGCGGTGAAGTACAACTCTAGTCTGAGTATCCAAGTGTGTGGAGCTCGCCCATCCTTCCTTGGTGGGTTGAACAGCTCCAGCTTGGGCGAGCTCAGGATGCCCACCGTAGGTACATTTGCGGTGGCAACTGCCATTAGTGTTATTACGGGGCGCTTCACGAGCTCTTTATTGAGGTACGCATTTTGCTACTCCAACAGGTCCATCTTGGCCTACATATCAGCAATCAACTTCTACAACACTATGGCTGTTATTAATTTGCCTTGTGCGTGAGACGGCGCGGCCATTGGGAATGTGCCGGATGAAGTCATCTCTGCGCCTGATACAACTTCGTCCTCAACGGGTCCTTCAGTTACTGCCTTGTCACTAGAGTGCGTGGTTGGACATATCTGCCAAAGAGATAAGATGCGTGCTGTTCTACAGTGATTAGATAAGGTTGTCACTTATATGATTGTGCTCTTGAGCTAAGGGTGACTCTGATACCAAGAGTAAGCCGAGCACGGTGTGCTAGCCTCAACCGGATGGTGTAGGCACCAACAGTAGCAACAGGGACAAAGGGAGGCCGGTGCATCTCTTACTGGGGTTTTGGAAGTGTAGGGTTGTCTTGGGGGAGCACGGGAACATGTGTGGCACACTGGGAGTAAATTGTACTTGTTATTCAAGTGTCAACATAAAAGACTATATGTACATGATGACACATCCTAGGCGACCCAAGGTTGCTCAGCCGTGAGCAGCTCTGTAAGGGACTCGGATGAGTGTTATCAACTCAGAATCGCGTAGCTTGTCTTGCCAGATTTCTAACACACCAAGAATTGCATCATTCCATGGAGGAACCACTGAGTTGTGGGCGTGTCCGTGAACCACGGTAATCTGTCACTGGCAGCACCACTTGCGGTAGTGCAGGCCGCCCGAAGCGCCCTGTCTAGCAATAACACATTGGGGTGCCATTCCGAAGCACACTTAAAACTAAATGATCTTTGATTCATTTATCTAACCGGGCCCCAAGGTGCGCTTCGGCCTTGTTGGGTCTTTTGAGGGTTGAGCCTTGGTCCTCGGGATGAATTCTTGTCACCTGTTTTTCCCTCGGCCAGTCCAATCTTGGGTCGGGCGTAACTTCCTCAATTCTTGATGGATCAACCCCGTTCTTGGGTCGATCTCGCACATTTTTTTGTTCAGATTCCAAATCCACATTCAGATTGCACATTAAAGTAAGCCTCAAGCCATGATCAGTACAGTTGGCACTTGGGCTTCCATGCACTATGCATTTGCTTGGATTAATCTCCTAATGCTTTCTTAATCTCATGCTCTAGAGAGGGTTTGCGCACTCGTGATGTTTTTTGTGGGATGGGCGGAATGAGGGGCTATGGGAAACAAATCAGGGAGCCGTAAATTTTTATAGTAGACCTAGGCAACCCCTATTGTATTGTGCATTTTCTTGAAATAAATTACGTATGAATTCATTGCCCCATGCTTTGGAGTGGGTGTGCACAACCCCGATGTTTATGGTGGGGTGGGTGGGATCAGGGACAATCAGAAACGAATCGGCAAGTCGTAAAATGCTTTTAGTAGTTCTTATCAAACTCTAATGCATTGTGCCTTTTTTGGAATAAAAGCCCCATTGGTTCTATAGTTCCATGCTCCAAAGTACATGTACATTTCCTTGATGTTTCCGGTGGGATGGGCTAAAATGAGGGCAATAAAAAAGGTATCTAGGAGATGTAAAATGTTTCTTGTTTCCCTAGACAAACCCTTATGTACTGTGCATTTTATTGAATTAAATCCCAAATGATTTCATAGCCCCATGCTCCTGAATGGCCGTGCGTACCCTCATAATTTTTAGTAGGGTGGGCAGAACCAAGGGCAATCCAAAATGAGTTGGGGAATCGTGAAATGTTTTTAATAGCCCTAAGCAAACTATAATGCAGTCTACTTGCTTGAATTAAACTTTTAATGGTTTCATAGCCTTATGCTATGAAGTGTGTGTGCGTAACCCCGATGTTTGTGGTGGAGTGGGCAGAATCAGGGGCAATGTTAAACAAATTGAGGAGCTGTGAAATGTTTCTAAAAGCGTAGGTAAACCAGATTTCACTGTGTTTTTTCTTGGATTAAATTCCCAATGGTTTTTTACTCCCATGCTCTAGAATGGGTGTGCACAACTAGAATATGTTTGATGCATTGGGTGGAATCAAGGGCAATTGTAAGCAAATTGGAGAGTCATAAATTATTTCTCGTAGTCGTACGTAAACCCTAATGTACTTTGCATTGGCTTAGATTAATGTTCCAATGGTTTCATAATCCCATGCTTCGGAGTGGGTGTGCACACCCCCCATGTTTCCATTGGGGTGGACAGAATTAGGGAAATCAAAAACAAATTGGGGAGTTGTAAAATATTTCTAGTAGCTCTATGTTAGCTATAATACACTGTACATTTGTTTGGATTTGATTTCCAATGGTTTCATAGCTCCATGCTCCGGAGTGGGTGAACAAAACCTCGATGTTTCTGATGGGGTGGGTGGAATCAAAGGAAATTGAAAACAAATTGGGGAGCCAGAAAATTTTTCTTGTAGCCGCTGAAAAACCTTAATGCATTGTGCATTTGCTTTGATTAAATTCCCAATGGTTTCATAACCCCATACTATCGACTGGGTGTACGCACCCTCGATGTATCCGATGTGGTGGGCGGAATCAGGAGTAGTTGAAAACAAATTGGGAAGCTGTGATATGTGTTTATGTTTCGCGCGAGCAGAACCCGTGCCAAACATTAAACCCTTAATCAAACTGGGGGGTTTGCGTGTCAAATAAAAAGGGGGCATTGCTCCCTTGCAAATGAGTGAAACACCCTTCTTTCGTTGTTGACATTTTCTTTTACACGCAAAAATATTTTTTAACGCACAAACCGCAATCAAAACCTACCCAGAATTATATTGGGGGTTTTAGGGTTTCATTTTTTGCGCGGGCTCCTCCTAGGCCACGTGGTAGCGGGGCCTTGCAGGTTCCCTTTCAATGCATGAGGAGACTCGAACTCCCCTCAATCTCTAAATAAACTTCCCTCCGCTAGTATCACAAAGCCTTTAACGAAAGGGGTTTGTGATACTAGGGGGGGGGGGGGGG
>SZWC01040617.1:5000-11782 GCA_023375785.1 Penium margaritaceum
GACTCCGAGCACCTGGGTGCTGGTATCGACATGCGACTAGTGCGATACCATGTACCAAGTTCAGGCGTTAACTATCGATGGTCACACCGATGTTTATGAAATGAGTTTGAAGACGTCAAAATCGAATGCACCAATGGCGGATGCAGTACAGATGTCCCACAAACGAGTGCCATCCAGCCCTGGCCAGCTAGCGCAGGATTGGAAGAGGAGTGAAGTTCCTGATCCAATCCCACCCATGAACCCGCCATGCACTTTCTTGGTGATTCGAAAACTAGGCACTAGTCAGCTGGCCTCAAGCGATCCGGACTGGGCCACCAGCAGGTAAGCGAAGCTGTCATGACGCAAACATAGCTACAGTTGTCGCAGATCCGCGTTAAGAAACCGTGGTGAATCTCTGTTCCCGACGTGGCCAGCCCCACCCCTAATTGGCGACAGTTGTTCCATTTATTCGTCAGTAAAGGTAGTTCGATGGGTTTCTAATTGAATTTCGACCTTTCAAAGTATTGAACATAGAATAGTTCGCAAGCTATACTGACCTACCGGGCCCTCGTGCGTGACGAAGCACCTCAGAAGGCTCCCTGGCCGGCAAGATTGACGACCGGTAGAATCGCTTGCACGTTGGCATGTTGCCCTCAGTCCCATCGCCCATTATTCTCGCAAGCAGACAGATTCGGAACCAGTTGGAAGTAGCAGTCCTCGCTGTAATCCTTAGCCCGAATCACATCTGGCAAGCATGCGTTGTCCTTTTCTGATGAGTGAGAATCGCTTGCAATCCGTGTCCAGTTTACCAATACGCTCACTCATGCCTTCCAGCAGCTCACCTCATCAGACGCGTCTTTCTCCCAATTCCCTCGCGATCTTCACTGATAGTCCCTCCGCCGTGGGTCATCTAATCACCTGAACTCAAACCACTCTTCCTTCCCTCGCTCAACGCACGGTCGCCGCACCAGGCCCTGCGCCTGTCCGCATCCCCGCCGCCGCGTTCCAACCCTTCGAGAACCACCCACGGCTTGCTTGGAGAGCACAACCGCTATCCCCTAGAAACGACTATTTTTTTGGCTGTGCATTGCGTCAGGCTGGTAGTTTCGCAGGCGTGCATGCACTGCATCGCTTGACCTTGCACGAACTGCAGATCGGCATGCAAGCGCTTATCGCCTGCTGCTCCGCTGCCTCCGGTTTGTCCACATACCTGTCGCGCGTACCCAACACTATCCGTTCTCTGCCTTTTGGCCGTGTCTTTAGGAACTGTCAAAGCTCCCCCATCCCGCAGTGCTGCATCACGGCCTCGGAGGAGGCCAACTGCTAGAGCACTCTACTAACGCGGTTTAGTACTTCCGTTGATACTCAACTCCCCCTCCCAACATTGGCGTAGTGTTCGTGTCTTGGAACGTCAAGAGTACTTCCGGACACAGCGCCAACATTAGTGTTGTCTACGACTGAGGCGGCGACTGCTGCGTCTAACAAAGCCGAGGAAGAACAACCATTCACGAGCGGAGAAGCATGACCTCTCCCCCCCTCTGTGGCGGCCTTAACTCCTCACGTCTGCTACGCACACAGGTTGCCTGTGGGCCGCCCTGCCACCCCCACGGATCCACAATGGCGGCGCCGAGGACGAAAGCGCGGCATGACTGCGCCTCCGATGTTGCAGAACCTCTCATCCTCTCTCTGCCGGTACGCCCGCCCACCTCCTTATCGTCTCGACCTCCTCGTCTTGCAACCACACCGAGTCCCTTCAGCTGCCACGTCACTTCGCACCTCTCTTCGTCATCCGAAGCAGTCTTAGGGCTCATCCGGTCTTGGAGTGCGGTGGTCCCTTGAACGTTCAGGGCAGCAACCATTTTGTGCCTGGACCCTGATCCCAGCCCCCGTTCTCGCTGTTCCCCTCGTTCCTCCTTCTGCCTGCTCCCAGCCGCCTCCACCTGTCTCTGCCGTCGAGCGCGTCAGCTGGGAGAAAATGTCTGCGTCGTGCCAGTAGTGAAGATCTGTGTGCATACCCCCCCCCTCCTCCCACTCCGTGCCTGTTCCGGTGCTGTACAGGACGAGCTGCTGATGACCATCCTGTCTCGGGCGCTGGACAGGGCCACGTGCGTCAGAGACTTCTTCCGGATTGCGTTCACGTGAGTGTTGACAAGCGATTCCAAACTCGTCCCTGCTTGCCCGAGTTTGCCACTGTCCACCTGAGCCCTTCTGCGACTCCGGTCCTGCTCTCGTCCGCCTCTCGCGCATCGTTCTGGAGAAATGGAAGCAGGGTGGTCCGTGGAGTGTCCTTGTTCCCCGTCTTGTTTGTGACATAAGTCGATAGATCAAGCCCTTTTCTCCCACCACCCCTTCCCCACCCTCAGGCTTCTCAAGACAGTCGGAGAACATCCCGATTCCTCTCACGCTCTCTCTCTCTCTCTCTCTCTCTCTCTCTCTCTCTCTCTCTCTGTGTCTAACTCACTCACTGACTCACTCACTCACGGCTTCGGATGCAGATGTCGGCGCTTCCACACGATAGCACACCACCCGCTAACGCTGAGGGGTCTACCACCGGCTGTGGTGTCGCCGCCCCTAGCGGCGTGGACGCCGCTTACACACACCTTCGTGCCCCTCGCGGCCCTCTCCGGCCACCCAGAAGCGTGCTACCATCTCGGCATGGTGAGGCAACCCTGCGCCCTTCCTCCCCCCCCCCCCCCCCCCCCCCACCCTTAGGTGGCGATGCATCCACTGGCAGTGCTATTCGTAGATCAATAAGGCAGTTGGTTGGTCGGTCAATCGGTCCGTCGGTCCGTCGGTTGGTTGGTCGTTCTGTCGTTCGGTTGACCGGCTGATAGACGTGCTGACGGACGGACTGACTGACTGACTGACTGATTGGTTTGTCTGGTGGCGCTTGCTCTCATGCCGCAGATTAAGTTCTACTGCACGGGTCAGCGGTCGATGGGCGCGGCGCTTCTGACCAAGGCGGCCGCTTCAGGCCACAGCCACGCGCTGTATGCGCTGGCAGTGGTGCTGTTCAATGGCAGCATCGGCAGCAAGGCTGACAGGTGAGGCTCGCAAACTTTGCTCCACAGGCATTTTGCCTGGCAGGTATCTGTTGCTGAGGCCAGGGGCAAAGAGAGGGGGGGGGGGGGGGGTGATTGTATGCTGGAAGTGTCGGTTTTTGTTGGCCACATTCCTGTACATGGGTTGGGGGGTACGAGAACCTCCCTCCATTGCTTTCACCCAATGGTCTTTTGTATGGTTGGTTGCAGGCGGGGCTTGATTTACGTGAGGATGTGCTTGAGGTTTGAAGAATGCTCATGCTCATGCATTTTGCACCGTGTCCCTTCTGTCTGCATGCGTGTGTGTGCGCGGGGGGATTGCAATGAATTTGGGTCATGGCAGGAATCCACGCGCGGCTGTGGAGCTGTGCCTGCGCTCTGCAGCGCTCGGCAACATCGACGCCCTCCGAGAGTTGGGCCACTGCCTGCTCGACGGCTACGGCATTGACCGTGACGACATGCGCGGCCGACAGCTCCTCCTTGAGGCACGCTCGAGGGAGGCAGCGGCGGTGGCTGCTGCCGCCGCAGAGGCTGCGGCTGCCGCTGCCGTCGTAGCTGCGCAGGAGACAGCAGTGGCAGTCGGAGCTGGAGCTGGATTTGTAAGGCCGGCTGCATATGCTGGCTCATGTTCCTGTGCGTGCTGTCCGTGTGACAGCTGCTACAGCGACGCAGTAGGGGACTCGACGCAGGAGGGCGAGAAGGGAGAGGGGATGGAGAGGGTGTGGGGAGCTTCAACTTCTTCCGCGCTTGCTGTCGACATGGCTGTCGAAGATACGGTAGTAGCTGGTGAGTCTACTGCCGTGGTCCCTGGATGGGAAGGTGCTGCTCAAGGAGGCGCCGACCTGTTGGATGCCTCGAGCCAGCTTGCCGCTGCAGGTGCAGTTGTGCCGCCTGAAACAGCCTTGATGCTCTCTGCAGGAGTCCCCGTAGCAGCAGGACTTTGTTGGAGGGGTGAGCAGGCGAGTGGACAGACTCCGGTTGCCCGACATGTGGGGAACACAGAGCAGCGCCTGGCGAGGCGGTCGGACTGTGGTGGCTGGGTAGCTGCTGCTGTGGCCTCGTCGGAGGCCTCTGGCGCCTGCCCTGGTCAACGGGTGCGTGGCGGTGCTCCGTCCCTCACGGCCGCGTCGTCGTTTTCCTCGCTGCCTGCTTCTGCTTCTGCACGGCATTCCGAGTCCGCCCTGTCCGAGGCGACCATTGCAACCGCTGCAGATACGGTTGCAGACGATGCACTGGTGGCAATGGGAGCGGCCGAGGGGGAGGAGGTTGAGACGGAGGTTAGGCTCAGGAGTGAGTGGGGATGGAGCATGCAAGAGTGTGCACCAAATGGAGGACAAACAGAGGAGGGTGATGGTTGTGCTGGCAGTGATGGTGACGACGTGGAGAGGAGTGGAGAGGAGGAGGTGGATGACGAGGAAGGGGAAGAGGAAGAGGAGGACCAAGCTGTGGCTGCAGCAATGCTTGCTGCCTGTGGTGGCGGAGGCTCCGAGGTTGACGACGGAGCTGAGCACCACTTCCTGGGTGGAAGCTGGACAGCTGCGGAAGTTGTCGACGGTTCCCAGTCTGGCTCCTCAACAGGAGCATGTGCAGTGCACTGGCACCTTGTCCACCAAGCGCAAGTGGACCCAGAGCAACCTGCCAACTCAGCTGACGCGTTGGGCTGTGCTCACCATCAGCAGCGTCATCACCACTCTCATTTTTGCCCCCGTCATGGTCCCCGTCGTCCTCATCCGGATCATCATTGTGGGGTTCAGCCCGGGAACCTTGCCACCACCACCACCACCACCCTTGTGTGCCGTGGATGCCATGGTCATTTGAGTGAACGCCATGAGTTCCACCGGTGTATGCTGGCCGAGCCTCAGCATGGCCATGGTCCCTCTTGCATGCAGCATTGCCAACCACCCGCCCACCTTCCCCAGCAGCACCACCTCCACCTCCACGTCCACCACCTGCAGCACCATCACCACCTCCACCTCTACCAACAGCAGCAGCACCACCATTACCACCACGACCAACTAGGCAGCCACCATTATCACCACCACCATCATCATCATCATCAGCAGCAGCAGCAGCAGCAGTGCGTTCAACACAATCATCTTGTCTGTGGGGCAATGAGGGCAGCATCTTCCTCCACGTCCTGTGATCCTTCCGCCCACGAGCTGCTTCACCAACCCACCCCCTCTCACGTGTCTTTCCCACATGACAGCGGCCTGCCTACCCCACGCTCGCCCTCGGCTCGTGTGGCACCGGCCAGGGACACAAAGCACAACATTCTCTTGCGCCAGCCAGCCACGGCGGCACACGCCTTCCTCGTGGACTGGTGGGCTGCCCGTGGCCATGGGCCTGAGGGCTTGTCTCTCAGCAGCAGTGGAGCTCTAAACCTGGCACTTGCGCCTGCTCATGGTCTGTCTGGGGCTCCTCAGGCTGCTTGCACGGACACCTCCTTTGACGCGTTAGCTGCTGCCTCGAGGGCTCGTGGCAGCGAAGGGTGTGAGCCTCATGAGTATCCGGTCTCGCAGCTGTCGCTGTGCTCCAATGCTGCCTGCGGGAGGCGGGAGACGCGGCCCAAGGAGTTTCGGTGCTGCGCTGCATGCCGCGAGGCGCGGTACTGCTCGCGTGCATGCCAGGCCAGGGACTGGAAGCTGGGGCACCGGCTTGTCTGTGCCATGCTGGTGGAGGCCCTGGCAGAGGAGCAGCAGCGACAGCAGCAGGATCAGGACCAGCTGCAGCAGGAGCAGCAGCTCCCGCAGCAGGAACAGTGACTGTCGCCCAACTTCTCATATCCAAAACAAGGGGGAAACTGCAAAGGTCTCTCTGGCCCAGCCAGAGTTCGAGAGTGGAGAGACAATGTGCTTGCCAGTCAGGGCTGTAGTGATGACAGCACCTGGCGGTGAGACGATATGCACAAATGCATAATGAGCTCCAAAGCTTGGTAGTTTGTTTTCTCATTGAAAATGAGTTGCCGGATGGATAATGGGTCTTTGTTTCATGAAAAATGAGTTGTTCCCTCACTGTGACGAGTCTGTTGAGATTTTATCGTTGATACCTAATTTTATTCCAAAATTGTACTGAGCCTGTGAGTTGTTCATGCGGTTTGTGAGGGGACTGCACTGGTTGGTGTAGTGGGTTCTACTGAAGCAGAATACACATGTTGCTTAAATGGTGGTGCTTCAACTGGCAGAGAGCTGAGTGGTGCCTTACTGTTGTATGAGGTTGGAGCATGATTCATTTCAGGCCTGTTACTCTGTTATTCTTACTGTCTGTTTCCGCTACAAGAGGACATCAGGGAATTACTGGTGTTAGTCACACATGGCTTTATAAGGGTGTTTTTCAGTGGGCTAATCTGAAGACTGGGAACAAATTATGAACCATTCTGGAAAAGCTCTCATTTGGTTCAAGCCCAGGAAAAATAAGACTCAACCTCGTCGTGTCATGGGCGTTCTAGTT
Source organism: Penium margaritaceum (assembly GCA_023375785.1). NCBI lineage: Eukaryota > Viridiplantae > Streptophyta > Zygnematophyceae > Desmidiales > Peniaceae > Penium > Penium margaritaceum. Next base: position 11,468 of record SZWC01040617.1, read on the forward strand.
AATACATCCGCGCAAGCGTCAACATAGGCCTGATATATCCGTAACTTGGATTTTTAATATGCAATATCTAGCAAGTTAAAAAACAACCACGCCATATCCATTTTGATGGCCATGCTCGATCGAGCATGGCCAGGGTCCAAAAATGACCCGTGCCATCCTCAAAACTTGGGGACTGGACCATTTAGAGTTCCTTGTTGGTTTTTGCACATCTCTCATTGTGCTCTGTTGTGTCCTCCCGGCTTGTGTACATCGGCGTGCAGATGACTGACGGCGAGACTCGACGCTGATGGAGTGTCGTCCGGTGGAGCCGACGCA
>SZWC01040618.1:0-11782 GCA_023375785.1 Penium margaritaceum
CCAAAGCCGGGTGACAGACACCAAAGTCAAGTCACATAAACCTAAGCCGGTCACAGAAACCAAAGCCGGGTCACAGAAACCAAAGTCAGGTCACATAAACCAAAGCAGGGTCACTGAAACCAAGCTGGGTCACAGAAACGGAAGCCAGGTCACAGAAACCAAAGCGGGGTCACATGAACCAAAGCCGGGTCACAGAAACCAAAGCCGGGTCACAGAAACCAAAGCCGGGTCACAAAAAGCAAAGCCGGGTCACAAAACCAACGCCCGGTCATAGAAACCAAATTTGGGTCAGAGAAACCAAAGCCGGGTCAAAGGAACCAAAGCCGGGTCACAAAAACCAAACCCGGGTCACAAAAACCAAAGCCGGGTCACAAAAACCAAACCCGGGTCATCCTCCACACCGCATTTGCATCAATCATCTCCATCAGCATCATTTTGCAGCGCACGTGGTTCTGTCCCTGCGCCCACTCATTCATCAATTACCTCCTCCGCTTCCGCGTCGCTTTCAGCTCGGCACAAGGATCTGCCCGGTCGCATCGCCTGTTCCGCGACGACCTCCGCCCACGTTGAAATTTCCTTCAGCCCACACGGTTTGCCCCTGCGCCCACTCAGCCATCATCATCAGCCTCCGTTCTCTCATCAGCAATCATGAGCATCTGTGAACTGCACAACGATGTGCACGAGCTAAGTGCCCGTTTTCGCAACAGCTTGCACCCACGCCGGCAGCAGATTTCTTGCAACACGTTGGCCTCTCTCTTTTCCTTGTCGCATCCTACTCCCCATTTCAATTGCGCACGTGGTTTTGCCCCTACGCCCACTCCATCATCAATCGCTCCTCCCGTTTTTGTACTATCCTCTGCCCGGCACACGGCTTTGCCCGGTTGCATCGCTCGAAGCGCGACAACCCGTGCCCACGCTGCAACCTCACAAGGGCACGTGGTTTCACCCCTGCGCCCTCTCACTCATCAGTCATTGGTCTGCCTTCCGCATCATTCTCTCTACAACCTACATGGTCATACCACTTGCTTCGCTACAAAGGTCCTTTTCATCCCTGTGCTCACCCAGCCACTCAGCTGCCCTCCGCCATTATCCACTGCTCAGCGCAGAAAATTCCTCATCCCCATCAACAAATCGCACCCTCATCCACAAAGGTGCTTCTTCTCTGCTAACTCAACTGCTACATCATACTGCTGACTGTCTGAACCTTGCACCCTCAACGAACCTTCTTACCAACCATCGCCACGACTGCTCCACCAGCTTCCCAAAATCCTCCTGTTCAAATACTCGCCGAAGATGGAGCCGACGTACACACATGGTCAGCGTCTATCCTAACCCACGCAGTTGGATGGTCAGTTCGCGAGCATTCAGTCGTCAACCTACTCCGAGGGTCTATCGAGTACAACACAAATAGATAGACCCTGTCATCGGATGACTACTCTATGAACATCCAACATATCACCTTTGAGGCAGTGTGCGATCAGCTACGACCCCTTGTGCATCCGTCCTACCACCATCACTTCAGAACAGCGCACACTACTCCAATGCTTTGGCTCATAATTCTTCATCAAGGGTGATGGCACCATTGGCTCAAAGGTGTCTGCACCAACATGCCAAACCTGCCCACAATGGCAGGAGAAATTGACCCTTTGCCATCCCTCGGGCGTTATGAAGGATGGACACGATCACAAGAATGGGCAGAACAAGTGTACATGTTCCTCTACCCATTTCTACTCCTACACCACGGTGTAAACGACTGTATGTTTGGTGATCAGCTCTACATTGGATCACCAGAACAGCGGACTAAGTTGTACGCTGAGGTAAATCAGCAAGTGCGCAGAGAACTGAAGACTGTCATGCACGGGACCTACAATGCACTTGTCGACGCACATCCCGAAGACCTCGGAGACATGTGGTCACATTTCCTCTTCTCTCGGGGTTTAGGTCGCTCCATTACCATGGAATGAACTTACTCACACAGGTGACCTGTCAGATTCAAAGCGGGGTGTTGGAATATGAATCTGACAGAGCGTGACGTACCCGAGATTAAAATATCAATAACGGTTTGGCTCGGGCTAAGAACCACCTCGGTCATCACTCCTCACTAGCCATTAACAGTCCTTGACCTATCTACGGCCATCCTACCGAGGAATCCCCTAATATGCAGAAACACCGCAAGCGCGTCCGGCTAGAGCAAAATAAGCCGTTGCTCATGTATTCTCTTCCGTTCTGTCATACATATGGAGGATTTTCATTCCCTCCTAAAAAAATCAAAATAGTTCTACCCATCATGTTCCCCTTTTGTTCCGCAGCTTTGCCGCCGTGTCTTCGCTCTGCTTGCTCCTCGCATTCCCCTGTCTTCGCCAGCCTCTCTCAGCTCTTCGCTCCGTCACTCTCACTCCTTCGCTCAGCTCTCTTACTCCGCCAACCATCACTCACCTCGCTAGCACTCTCCCACATCAACTTGTCTACCTCGACTACCTCACGTCTCAGCCTCTATCAACATCCGCAACCAACTCCTTGGGACCGCTCTCGCTTACGTCACTTTGATGACGTACACTTGTATGTCCTGATACTTCTGCATGCTTCTGTTGCTATTGCTCACATGCCTGCATTTTTCTGACATGTATAGGTGCATGTAGGTGCGTCTAGGTGCGTGAAAGTTCGTGTACGTGCCTGTAAGTACGTATGAGTACGTGAAAGTCCATATAAGTGCATGTAAGTGCGTGTAAGAACGTAAAGTGCGTATAAGTGAGTGCAAGTGCGTGTAAGTGTATGTAAGTGCGAGTAAGTGTGAGAAAGTGTGTGTAAGTCCGTGTAAGTTCATGTACGTGCGTGTAAGTGTGTGAGAGTATGTGTTAGTGCATGTAAGTGCGTGTAAGTGCTTGTAACTGTGTGTAAGCGCGTGTAAGTGCATGTACATTTGTGTAAGTGCGTGTAAGTACGTGAAAGTGCATGTAAGTATGTGGAAGTGCTTGTAAGTGCATGTAAGTACATGTAAGTGCGTGTAAGTGCGTCTGAGTACGTGTACGTCTGTGTAAGTACGTGTCAATGTGTGTGAGTGCGTGTAAGTGCGTGTAAGTGTGTGTAAGTACGTGCAAGTGCTGGTAAGTACGTGTAAGTGTATGTAGGTACGTGGAAGCGTGTGTAAGTTCATGTAAGTGCGTGTAAGTGCGTACAAATGCATGTAAGTGCGTATAATTGCGTGTAAGTGTGTTATAGTTTGTATAAGTCTGTATTAGTGCGTGTAAGTGCGTGTAAGTGCGTGTAAGTGCACGTACGTATGTGGAAGTATGGAAGTACCTGTAAGTGCGTGTAAGTGCGTGTAAGTGTGTGTACGTTTGTGCAAGTGCGTGTAAGTGCGTATAAGTACGTGTAAATGCGTGTAAGTGTGTGTAAATGTGTGGCAGTGTGAATAAGTGTGTGTAGTTTTGTATGAGTGTGGGTAAGTGCGTGTAAGTGTCTGTACGTGGGTGTAAGTATGTGTTAGTGCGTGTAAGTGCATGTAAGTACGTATAAGTGTGTGTATATGTGTATATATGTGTGTATCTGCGTGTAAGTGCATGTAAGTGCGTGTCAGTACGTGTATGTGCGTGTACATTTGTGTAAGTGTGGGTAAGTACGTGTAAGTGTATGTTAGTGTGTGTACATGCGTATAAGTGTGTGTAAGTCCATGTAAGTGGGTGTAAGTGCGTGTATGTGTGTATATGTCTGTGTAAGTGCGTGTAAGTATGTGTAAGTACGTGTAAGTATGTGTAAGTTTGTGTAAGTGTGTTACGTGCTTGTAAGTGGGTGTAAGTGTGTATAAGTGCGTGTAAGTTCATGTAAGTATGTGTAGGTGCGTGTAAGTGCGCGTAAGTGCATGTAAGTGCGTGTAAGTGTATGTAAGTGCATGGAAGTGCGTAGAAGTACATGTAAGTGCGTAGACGTGCATAAAAGAGCGTGTAAGTGCGTGTAAGTGCGTGTAAGTTAGTGTAAGTGTGTATAAGTACGTGTAAGTGCATGTAAGTGCGTGTAAGTATATGTAAGTGCGTGGAAGTGTGTAGAAGTACATGTAAGTGCGTGGAAGTGCATAAAAGAGCGTGTAAGTGCGTGGAAGTGCATGAAAGTGCGTGTAAGTTTGTGTAAGTGTGTATAAGTATGTGTAGACGCACTTACATACACTTAGACGTACTTGCATGCAGTAACACAAATGTACACTAATTACACGCACTTACACACACTTAAACTGAACTTACATGCACTTACATTCACTTACATGCACTTGCATGCACTTAACCCCCACCTACATCCACCTACACGTACTTACACGTAGCTACACGCACTTACAGACTCTTACACATATTTACAACATTTTACACAAAGTTACACGTATCTCAACTAAAGTTACATGTAGTTACACACACTTCCACACACGTACACACACTAACATGCACTTACACACACTTACACGCACCTACATGCTCTTACACGTACTGACACACACTGAGACACACTTACACGCACTTACACGCACTTACATGCACTTGCATGCACTTACCCACACCTACACCCACCTACATGTACTTACACGTACCTACACGCACTTACACGCATTTACACGTATTTACAAGAATTTACACAAAGCTACGCGTACTTCAACTAAAGTTACATGCACTTACACACACTTTCACGCACTTACACAGACTTACACGTACTTACACGCACTTACACGCACCTACACGCTCCTACATGTACTGACACACACTGACACACACTTACACGCACTTACACGTACTTACACGCACTTACACGCACTTACCCACACTTAGACAAACCTACACAAATCTACACGTGCTTACACAAACTTACATGCACTTACACAAACTTACACGCACTTACAGGACTTACACGCATTTACACGCACTTACACGCACTTACACGCACTTTCACACAATTACAGGATTTTACACGCACTTACAAGTGTTGAAACGCACTTATACAAACTCGTACGCACTTACATGCACTTACACGCACTTACACAAACTTATACATACTTACACGCACTTACACGCACTTACACGCACTTGCACACACTTACACACACGTATACACACTTACACGCACTTACATGCACTTACACATACTAACACGCACTAACACACACTTAGATGTACTTACACGCACTTAGATGTACTTACATGTACTTACACAAACTTACAGAAATTACACGCACTTACACACACGTAAACTTAACTTACACGCACTTATACGCACTTACATGCACTTACCCACACCTACACCCACCTACACGTACTTACACATATTTACAAGAATTTACACAAAGTCACACGTACTTCTACTAGCGTTACATGCACTTACACACACTTCCACGCACTTACACACACTTACACGCACTTACACTCACTTACACGCACTAACACACACTTATACCAACTTAAACCGCAGTTACACGCAGTTACACGCACTTACACAAAGTTAAATTTACTTATTCGCACTTACACCCACTTATACCCCCTTAAAACGCACTTACATGCACTTACACATACTTATACGTACTTACACGTACTTATACACACTTATACGCATTTATACGCACTTACACGCACTTACACATACTTACATGTACTTACATGCACTTACACGTGCTTACATGTACTTACACGTGCTTACATGCACTTACACGTACTTACACACACTTACACGCACTTACACGCACTTACATGCACTTACACACACTTACACGCACTAACACGCACACATACTGTTACACGCACTTACACGCACTTACACGCACTTACACAAAGTTACACAAACTTACACAAAGTTACACGCAGTTAAAAAAAACTTACACACACTTACACGCACTTACATACATTTACACACACTTACACGTACCTACACGTACCTACATGCACTTACACACACTTAAACACACTTATATGTACTTACACGCACTTACACAAGCTTACACAACCTTACACGCACTTCAACTGAACTTACAAGCACTTTGACGCACTTTCGCACACTTAACATGCACTTATACGCACTTACATACAATTACACGTACTTACACGAACTTAAACTACACTTGCACGTACTTATACGCACTTACATGCACTTACACACACTTACAGGTACTTTCACCTATCTACTTGCACTTACACGCACTTACACGTACTTACACGCACTTACACATACTTACACGTACTTACACGTACTTACACGTACTTATACGCACTTACACATACTTACACGCACTTACACGCACTTACACGCACTTACACACACTTACATGCACTTACACATGCTTACATGCACTTACACGTACTTACATGCACTTACTTGCACTTACACGTTCTTAGACGTACTTACACATGCTTAGACGTACTTGCACGTACTTATAAGGACTTATATGAACATAAACTTACACGCAGTTACACCTACTTATCCATACTTACATGCACTTACACGCACTTATACACACTTACATGCACTTACATGCACTTACACACACTTACATGTACTTACACACACTTATACGCACTTACACGCACGTACACGCACTTATACACACTTACACGCACTAACACTGACTAACACACACTTAAATGCACTTACACGCACTTACATGCACTTACACAAACTTACACAAACTTAAACGAACTTACATGTACAAACACGAAACTACACGAACCTACACGTACTTGCACTAAACTTACAGGCACTTTAATTGAACTTACACGCACTAACACGCACTTAGACGCACTTGCACACACTTACACGCACCTACACGCACCTACACACACTTACACACACTTACTCCTACTTACATGCACTTATACGCACTTACACGAACTTTAACAAACTTACACGCACTTCAACAGAACTGACACGCACTTAGACGCACTTCCACGCACTTAACACACACTAATACGTACCTACACACACTGACACATACTTCCACAAACGTTAACCACACGTATACGCACTTACCATTGTTACACACACTTACATACATGTACACACACTTTACACACACTTACACGCACTTAGACGTACTTATACGCACTTACACGCACTTACACACACTTACACGTACTTACACGTACTTACACGTACTTACACGCACTTACATGTACTTACACGCACTTAAACGCATTTACACGCACTTACACATACTAACACGCACTTACATGCTCTTACACGTACTTATAAGTACTTACATGCACTTACACGTACTTACACGTACTTACATGTACTTTCACGTACTTACACGTACTTACACATACTTAAACACACTTACACGTACTTACACACACTTACACGCACTTGCACATGCTTACATGCACTTACACGTAATTACACACACTTACTTGCACTTACATGTATTTAGACGTACTTACACGTGCTTACACGCACTTATATACACTTTCATGCACTTACACAAACTTACACGTACTTACATGCACTTACACGTACTTACACACACCCATACACTTACACACATTTACACGTACCTACATACACTTACACTCACTTAAACGCACGTACACACACTTACACGCACTTACACGTACTTCCATGCACTTACACACAATTACACGTACTTACACGCACTTACATGCAGTTCCACACACTTACAAGCACTTACACACACATATACAAACTTACACGCAGTTACACATACTTACATGCACTTACACACACTTATATGTACTTACACGCACTCATACGCACTAACACACACTTTTACTCACTTACACACACCTACATGTCCTTACATGCATCTACACGCACTTATATGTACTTACACGTACTTGCACGTATGGACACGCACTTACACGTACTTACAGGCACTAACAGGTACTTACACGCACTTACATGTACTTACATGCACTTGTACACACTTACACTCACTAACACGCACTTGCATGCACTTATACGTACTTACACGCACTTACACACACACTTACATGTACTTACAGGCACTTAGTCAATTACATGCACTTGTACGCACTTATATGCACTTACACAAACTTTCACGCACCTACACACACCTACACACACTTACACACACTTAGACATACTTACACGCACTTACACGCAATTATACACACTTACACATACTTACATGCACTTACATGTACTTTCACACACTTGTACACACTTACATACACTTACACGAACTTACACGCACTTTCACAAACTTACACGCACTTACACATACTTACATGCACATGCACGCACGTACACGTACTTTCATGTTCTTACACACATGTACACACACTTACACACAGTTACACGACTTACACGCACTTACACACACTTACACATACTTATACACACTTACACGGAGGTACACGCATTTACACGCACTTATGCAAACTTACACGCACATACACACATTTACAAACACTTACATGCACTTATACACACTTATACGCACTTATACCCACTTACACGTGCTTACACGCACATATACACAATTACACGCACTTACACGCACTGATACGTACTTGTACGTACTTATACGCACTTAAACGCACTTACATGCACATACACACACTTACACATACGTCCACACACATACGTGCACTTACACATACCTATACGCACCTACACGCACTTATCCACACTTACACAAACATATACACACTTACACACACTTACACCCACTTACACGCACTTACACGCTCTTACCTACACATACACAAACTTACACGCACTTACACATACTGACACGCACTTACATGCACTTATACGTACTTACACACACGTATATGCACTTACACGCACATGCACATACTTACACACACTTGGATATACTTACACACACTAACATGCACTTACACGCACATACACGTACTTACACATTCTTACAGGCACTTACACGCATTTACATGCGCTTACACATACTTATACGTACTTACACGCACTTACATGAACTTACATGCACTTAGACGCACTTACACGTACTTACATACACTTACATGCACTTACACGCAATTTCACGCACTTACATACACTTGCATACAATTACACGTAGTTACATGCACTAACACACATTTATACGTACTCACACGCAGTTACACATATTTACACGCACTAACATGCACATACACGCACTTAGACACACTTACATGCACTTACACGTACCTACACGCACTTACATGCCCTTACAAACACTTACACACACTTACACGCACTTACACATACTTACACACACTTCAACACACTTACACACACTTATACATACTTACACGTACTTACATATTATTACACATGTATACACATACTTACACGCACTTCGACACACTCACACACATGTACACATACTAACACACACTTACATGCACTTACACGCACTTACACGTACTTACACGTACTTACATGCACTTATACGCACTTACACGCACTTACATGCACGTGGACGCACTTATACATACTTACATGCATTTACACGCACTTAAACAAACTTACACACACGTACACGCACTTACATACACCAACACGCACTTACACGTACTTACATGTACTCACATGCACTTACACACACTTACATGTACTTACACGAACTTACACGCACTTACACGCCTTTACACGCACTTACACAAACTTACACGCACTTATACGTACTTACACGCACTTGTACGCACTTACACGTACTTCCACATACTTACACGCACTTACATGTACTTCCACGCACTTACATGCACTTACACGCACGTACACACACTTACACGCACTTACACGTACTAACATACACTTACACGACTTACACGTACTTAAAAGTACTTGCACACACTTACAGGAATGTACACGTACTTACATGCACGTACGTGAACGTAGACGTACTTACACGTAGTTACACGCACTCACACCCACTTACACGCACTTACACATACTTACACGCACTTACACACACTTACACGCACTTTCATGCACATATATGTACTTATTCGCACTTACACGCACTTACACATACTTACACGTACTTACAAACACTTCCACACACTTACACATACTTAAACACACTTATACGCACTTACACGCACTCACACATACTCACACGCACTTAAACGCACTTACACATACTTACATGCAATTACACGTACTGACACGCTCTGACACATACTTACACAAATTTACACGTGCTTACACGCAATGACACGAACTTACACGCACTTACACACACTTACACATACATACACACACTTCCACGCACTTACACGCACTTACACCCACGTACACGCACTTATACATACTTATACGCGCCTACACGAACTTACACACACTTACACGCACTTACACACACTTACACGCTCTTATATATACTAACACACGCTTACACGCACTTACAAGTACTTGCACGTACATACACACACTTACACGCACTTACACGTACTTTCACGCATTTACACGGACTTACATGCACTTACACGCACTAGCACGCACTTACACATACTTACACGTACGTACACAAACTTACACACACTTCCACACACTTACACGCACTTACACAAACTTAAATTGCACTTACACCCACTTACACGCACTTACATGCACTTACACACACTAACATGCACTTACACCCCGTTAAACAAACTTACACACACGTATACGTATTTCACACACTTACACGCACTTACATGCACTTACACGCACTTACACACACTAACACACACTTACACGCACTTACAGAAACTTACACACACTTACACGGACTTACACGCACTTACACCAACTTACACACACGTATACACACTTACACGTACTTACACGCACTTACACGTACTTCCATGTACTTGCACGCATTTACACGCACTTCCATACACTTATACACACTTACATGCACTTACACGCACTTACACACACTTACACGAACTTACACACACTTACATGCACTTGCACGTAATTACACGCACTTACATATACTTACACGACTTACACACACTTACAGGCACTTACACGCATTTACACACACTTACAAAAACGTACATGTACTTAAACACTCTTACACAAACGTACACGTACTTATACGCACTTACGCAAACTTACACGCACTTACACGTACTTACCGGTACTTACACGCATGTACACGCACTTACACGTACTTACATGCACTTACACGCACTTACATGTACTTACATGCACTTACACGCACTTACACACACTTACGCACACTGATACCCAGTTACATGTACTGACACACACTTCCATGCACTTACACACACTTCCACGCACTTACACATACTTAGATGCACTCACATGCACTTACACGCACTCACACTCACTTACATGTATTTACACGCACTCACACGCACTTACACCTACTTACACACACTTACACACACTTACACGCACTTACACATACTTACACGCACTTGCAGGCCCTTACATGCACTTACACATACTTACACGCACTTACACGCACTTACACGCACTTACACGCACTTACACATGCTTATATGCACTTATACGTACTTACCCGCACTTACTTGCACTTACACGTACTTACACATACTTACGTGTACTTACACGTACTCACACGTACTTACACACACTTACACGCACTTAAACGCACTTACACGCACTTACACATACTTACACGCACTTACACGTGCTCACTTGCACTTACTCGTACTTATACGCACGTACTTGCACTTACACGTACTTACACGTACTTACTGTTGATTCTCCCTTGTATGTATCCTCCCTCTGTGGTGGCCATGAGTGTGCAGGGCCTGGTGATGCAGAGAGTGGAGGCCCATGTTGACTTCGA
>SZWC01040619.1:0-11781 GCA_023375785.1 Penium margaritaceum
AGGCACAACTCTGGCACAACTCTGGCACAACTCTGGCACCACTCAGGCACAACTCTGACACAACTCTGGCACAGCTCTGCCACAACTCTGGCACAACGATGGCACAACTCTGGCACAACTCTGGCACAACTCAAGAACAACTCTAGCACGACTCTAGCAAAACTCTTGCACAACTCTGGCACAACTCTGGCACATCTCTGACACGACTATTGAACAACTCTGGCACAACTCTAGCACAACTCTGGCACAACTCTGGCACAACTCTGGCACAATACGGCACAACTCTTGCACAACTCTGGCACAAATCTGGAACAACTCTGGTACAACTCTGGCACAACCCTGGCACAACCCTGGAACAACTCTGGAACAACTCTGGCACAACTCTGGCACAACTCTGGCATAACTCTGGCACAATTCTGGCACAGCTGTGGCACAGCTCTGGCACGACTCTGGCACAACTCTGGCACAACTCTGGCATAACTCTGGCACAATTCTGGCACAGCTGTGGCACAGCTCTCGCACGACTCTGCCACGACTCTGGCACGACTCTAGCACGACTCTGGCAGGACTCTGGCACGGCTCTGGCACGACTCTGGCACAACTCTGGCACAACTCTGCCACAACTCTGGCACAACTCTGGAACAACTCTGGCACAACTCTGGCACAACTCTGGAACAACTCTGGCACAACTCTGGCACAACTCTGGCACAACTCTGGCACAACGCTGGCACAACTCTGGCACCCTTCTCGCACAACTCTGGCACAACTCTGGCACAACTCTTGGACAACTCTGACACAACTGTGGCACAACTCTGGCACAACTCTGGCACCACTCTGGTACAACTCTGGCACATCTCTGGCACAACTCTGGCACAACTCTGGCACAACGCTGGCACAACTCTGGCACAATTCTGGCACAACTCTGGAAAATATCTGGCACAAATGTTGCACAACTCTGACACAACACTGCCACAACTCTGGCACAACTATGGTACAGTTCTGAGACAACTGTGGCACAACTGTGGCACAACTCTGGCACAACTCTGGCACAACTCTGGCACAACTCTGGCACAACTCTGGCACATCTCTCGCACAACTCTGGCACAACTCTGGCACAACTCTGGCACAACTCTGGCTCAACTCTGGCACAACTCTGGCACAACTCTGGTACAACTCTGGGACAACTGTGGCACAACTGTGGCACAACTCTGGCACAACTCTGGTACAATTATGGGACAACTCTGCCACAACTGTGGCACAACTCGGGCACAACTCTGGCACAACTCTGGCACAACTCGGGCACAACTCTGGAACAACTCTGGCACAACTCTCGCACACCTCTGGCACAACTCTGGAACAGCTCTGGCACAACTCTGGCACAACTCTGGCACGACTCTAGCACAACTCTGGCACATCTCTGGCACAACTCTGGCACAGCTCTGGCACAACTCTGGCACACCTCTGGCACAACTCTGGCACGACTCTGGCACAACTCTGGCACAACTCTGGCAGAACTCTGGCACAACTCTGGCACAACTCTGGCTCAACTCTGGCACAACTCTGGCACAACTCTGGTACAACTCTGGGACAACTGTGGCACAACTGTGGCACAACTCTGGCACAACTCTGGTACAATTATGGGACAACTCTGCCACAACTGTGGCACAACTCGGGCACAACTCTGGCACAACTCTGGCACAACTCGGGCACAACTCTGGAACAACTCTGGCACAACTCTCGCACACCTCTGGCACAACTCTGGAACAGCTCTGGCACAACTCTGGCACAACTCTGGCACGACTCTAGCACAACTCTGGCACATCTCTGGCACAACTCTGGCACAGCTCTGGCACAACTCTGGCACACCTCTGGCACAACTCTGGCACGACTCTGGCACAACTCTGGCACAACTCTGGCAGAACTCTGGCACAACTCTGGCACAACTCTGGCTCAACTCTGGCACAACTCTGGCACAACTCTGGTACAACTCTGGGACAACTGTGGCACAACTGTGGCACAACTCTGGCACAACTCTGGTACAATTATGGGACAACTCTGCCACAACTGTGGCACAACTCGGGCACAACTCTGGCACAACTCTGGCACAACTCGGGCACAACTCTGGAACAACTCTGGCACAACTCTCGCACACCTCTGGCACAACTCTGGAACAGCTCTGGCACAACTCTGGCACAACTCTGGCACGACTCTAGCACAACTCTGGCACATCTCTGGCACAACTCTGGCACAGCTCTGGCACAACTCTGGCACACCTCTGGCACAACTCTGGCACGACTCTGGCACAACTCTGGCACAACTCTGGCAGAACTCTGGCACAACTCTGGCACAACTCTGGCTCAACTCTGGCACAACTCTGGCACAACTCTGGTACAACTCTGGGACAACTGTGGCACAACTGTGGCACAACTCTGGCACAACTCTGGTACAATTATGGGACAACTCTGCCACAACTGTGGCACAACTCGGGCACAACTCTGGCACAACTCTGGCACAACTCGGGCACAACTCTGGAACAACTCTGGCACAACTCTCGCACACCTCTGGCACAACTCTGGAACAGCTCTGGCACAACTCTGGCACAACTCTGGCACGACTCTAGCACAACTCTGGCACATCTCTGGCACAACTCTGGCACAGCTCTGGCACAACTCTGGCACACCTCTGGCACAACTCTGGCACGACTCTGGCACAACTCTGGCACAACTCTGGCAGAACTCTGGCACAACTCTGGCACAACTCTGGCTCAACTCTGGCACAACTCTGGCACAACTCTGGTACAACTCTGGGACAACTGTGGCACAACTGTGGCACAACTCTGGCACAACTCTGGTACAATTATGGGACAACTCTGCCACAACTGTGGCACAACTCGGGCACAACTCTGGCACAACTCTGGCACAACTCGGGCACAACTCTGGAACAACTCTGGCACAACTCTCGCACACCTCTGGCACAACTCTGGAACAGCTCTGGCACAACTCTGGCACAACTCTGGCACGACTCTAGCACAACTCTGGCACATCTCTGGCACAACTCTGGCACAGCTCTGGCACAACTCTGGCACACCTCTGGCACAACTCTGGCACGACTCTGGCACAACTCTGGCACAACTCTGGCAGAACTCTGGCACAACTCTGGCACAACTCTGGCTCAACTCTGGCACAACTCTGGCACAACTCTGGTACAACTCTGGGACAACTGTGGCACAACTGTGGCACAACTCTGGCACAACTCTGGTACAATTATGGGACAACTCTGCCACAACTGTGGCACAACTCGGGCACAACTCTGGCACAACTCTGGCACAACTCGGGCACAACTCTGGAACAACTCTGGCACAACTCTCGCACACCTCTGGCACAACTCTGGAACAGCTCTGGCACAACTCTGGCACAACTCTGGCACGACTCTAGCACAACTCTGGCACATCTCTGGCACAACTCTGGCACAGCTCTGGCACAACTCTGGCACACCTCTGGCACAACTCTGGCACGACTCTGGCACAACTCTGGCACAACTCTGGCAGAACTCTGGCACAACTCTGGCACAACTCTGGCTCAACTCTGGCACAACTCTGGCACAACTCTGGTACAACTCTGGGACAACTGTGGCACAACTGTGGCACAACTCTGGCACAACTCTGGTACAATTATGGGACAACTCTGCCACAACTGTGGCACAACTCGGGCACAACTCTGGCACAACTCTGGCACAACTCTCGCACAACTCTGGCACAACTCTGGCACAACTCTTGCACAACTCTGACACAACTGTGGCACAACTCTGGCACAACTATGGTACACTTATGGGACAACTCTGCCACAACTGTGGCACAACTCGGGCACAACTCTGGAACAACTCTGGCACAACTCTCGCACAACTCTGGCACAACTCTGGAACAGCTCTGGCACAACTCTGGCACAACTCTGGCACAAATCTGGCACCACTCTTGCACAACTCTAGCACAGCTCTGGCACAGCTCTGGCACAACTCTGGCACAACTCTGGAACAA
The DNA here is from genome assembly GCA_023375785.1 of Penium margaritaceum. NCBI lineage: Eukaryota > Viridiplantae > Streptophyta > Zygnematophyceae > Desmidiales > Peniaceae > Penium > Penium margaritaceum. The sequence continues at coordinate 4,034 of SZWC01040619.1, forward strand.
CTCTGGCACAACTCAAGTTCAACTCTGGCACAACCCTGGAACAACTCTGGCACAACTCTGGCACAACTCTGGCACAACGCTGGCACAACTCTGGCACAATTCTGGCACAACTCTGGAAAAACTCTAGCACAACTGTTGCACAACTCTGACACAACTCTGCCACAACTCTGGCACAACTATGGTACAGTTCTGGGACAACTGTGGCACAAATGTGGCACAACTCTGGCACAACTCTGGCACAACTCTGGCACAACTCTCACACAACTCTGGCACAACTCTGGCACAATTCTGGCACAACTCTGGCACAACTCTGGCACAACGCTGGCACAACTCTGGCACAATTCTGGCACAACTCTGGCACAACTCTGGCACAACGCTGGCACAACTCTGGCACAATTCTGGCACAACTCTGGCACAACTCTGGCACAACGCTGGCACAACTCTGGCACAATTCTGGCACAACTCTGGCACAACTCTGGCACAACGCTGGCACAACTCTGGCACAATTCTGGCACAACTCTGGCACAACTCTGGCACAACGCTGGCACAACTCTGGCACAATTCTGGCACAACTCTGGCACAACTCTGGCACAACGCTGGCACAACTCTGGCACAATTCTGGCACAACTCTGGCACAACTCTGGCACAACGCTGGCACAACTCTGGCACAATTCTGGCACAACTCTGGCACAACTCTGGCACAACGCTGGCACAACTCTGGCACAATTCTGGCACAACTCTGGCACAACTCTGGCACAACGCTGGCACAACTCTGGCACAATTCTGGCACAACTCTGGCACAACTCTGGCACAACGCTGGCACAACTCTGGCACAATTCTGGCACAACTCTGGCACAACTCTGGCACAACGCTGGCACAACTCTGGCACAATTCTGGCACAACTCTGGCACAACTCTGGCACAACGCTGGCACAACTCTGGCACAATTCTGGCACAACTCTGGCACAACTCTGGCACAACGCTGGCACAACTCTGGCACAATTCTGGCACAACTCTGGCACAACTCTGGCACAACGCTGGCACAACTCTGGCACAATTCTGGCACAACTCTGGCACAACTCTGGCACAACGCTGGCACAACTCTGGCACAATTCTGGCACAACTCTGGCACAACTCTGGCACAACGCTGGCACAACTCTGGCACAATTCTGGCACAACTCTGGCACAACTCTGGCACAACGCTGGCACAACTCTGGCACAATTCTGGCACAACTCTGGCACAACTCTGGCACAACGCTGGCACAACTCTGGCACAATTCTGGCACAACTCTGGCACAACTCTGGCACAACGCTGGCACAACTCTGGCACAATTCTGGCACAACTCTGGCACAACTCTGGCACAACGCTGGCACAACTCTGGCACAATTCTGGCACAACTCTGGCACAACTCTGGCACAACGCTGGCACAACTCTGGCACAATTCTGGCACAACTCTGGCACAACTCTGGCACAACGCTGGCACAACTCTGGCACAATTCTGGCACAACTCTGGCACAACTCTGGCACAACGCTGGCACAACTCTGGCACAATTCTGGCACAACTCTGGCACAACTCTGGCACAACGCTGGCACAACTCTGGCACAATTCTGGCACAACTCTGGCACAACTCTGGCACAACTCAAGTACAACTCTAGCACGACTCTAGCAAAACTCATGCACAACTCTGGCACAACTCTGGCACAACTCTGGCACATCTCTGGCACGACTATTGCACAACTCTGGCACAACTCTAGCACAACTCTGGCACAACTCTGGCACAATACGGCACAACTCTGGCACAACTCTGGAACAACTCTGGTACAACTCTGGCACAACCCTGGCACAACCCTGGAACAACTCTGGAACAACTCTGGCACAACTCTGGCACAACTCTGGCATAACTCTGGCACAACCCTGGTACAACTCTAGCACAACTCTGGCACAACTCTGGAACAACTCTGGTACAACTCTGGCACAACCCTGGCACAACCCTGGAACAACTCTGGAACAACTCTGGCACAACTCTGGCACAACTCTGGCATAACTCTGGCACAATCCTGGCACAGCTGTGGCACAGCTCTCGCACTACTCTGCCACGACTCTGGCACGACTCTAGCACGACTCTGGCACGACTCTGGCACAGCTCTGGCACAACTCTGGCACAACTCTGGCACAACTCTAGCACAACCCTGCCACAACTCTGGCACAACTCTTGCACAACTCTGGCACAACTCTGGCACAACTCTGGCACAACTCTGGCACAACTCTGGCACAACGATGGCACAACTCTGGCACAACTCTGGCACAACTCAAGAACAACTCTAGCACGACTCTAGCAAAACTATTGCACAACTCTGGCACAACTCTGGCACAACTCTGGCACATCTCTGACACGACTATTGAACAACTCTGGCACAACTCTAGCACAACTCTGGCACAACTCTGGCACAACTCTGGCACAATACGGCACAACTCTGGCACAACTCTGGCACAACTCTGGAACAACTCTGGTACAACTCTGGCACAACCCTGGCACAACCCTGGAACAACTCTGGCACAACTCTGGCACCACTCTGGCACAACTCTGGCACAACGCTGGCACAACTCTGGCACCCTTCTCGCACAACTCTGGCACAACTCTGGCACACCTCTGGCACAACTCTGGCACAACTCTGCCAGAACTCTGGCACAACTGTGGAACAACTCTGGTACAACTCTGGCACAACTATGGAACAACTCTGGCACAACTCTGGCACCACTCTGGCACAACTCTGGCACAACGCTGGCACAACTCTGGCACCCTTCTCGCACAACTCTGGCACAACTCTGGCACACCTCTGGCACAACTCTGGCACAACTCTGCCAGAACTCTGGCACAACTGTGGAACAACTCTGGTACAACTCTGGCACAACTATGGAACAACTCTGGCACAACTCTGGCACCACTCTGGCACAACTCTGGCACAACGCTGGCACAACTCTGGCACCCTTCTCGCACAACTCTGGCACAACTCTGGCACACCTCTGGCACAACTCTGGCACAACTCTGCCAGAACTCTGGCACAACTGTGGAACAACTCTGGTACAACTCTGGCACAACTATGGAACAACTCTGGCACAACTCTGGCACCACTCTGGCACAACTCTGGCACAACGCTGGCACAACTCTGGCACCCTTCTCGCACAACTCTGGCACAACTCTGGCACACCTCTGGCACAACTCTGGCACAACTCTGCCAGAACTCTGGCACAACTGTGGAACAACTCTGGTACAACTCTGGCACAACTATGGAACAACTCTGGCACAACTCTGGCACCACTCTGGCACAACTCTGGCACAACGCTGGCACAACTCTGGCACCCTTCTCGCACAACTCTGGCACAACTCTGGCACACCTCTGGCACAACTCTGGCACAACTCTGCCAGAACTCTGGCACAACTGTGGAACAACTCTGGTACAACTCTGGCACAACTATGGAACAACTCTGGCACAACTCTGGCACCACTCTGGCACAACTCTGGCACAACGCTGGCACAACTCTGGCACCCTTCTCGCACAACTCTGGCACAACTCTGGCACACCTCTGGCACAACTCTGGCACAACTCTGCCAGAACTCTGGCACAACTGTGGAACAACTCTGGTACAACTCTGGCACAACTATGGAACAACTCTGGCACAACTCTGGCACCACTCTGGCACAACTCTGGCACAACGCTGGCACAACTCTGGCACCCTTCTCGCACAACTCTGGCACAACTCTGGCACACCTCTGGCACAACTCTGGCACAACTCTGCCAGAACTCTGGCACAACTGTGGAACAACTCTGGTACAACTCTGGCACAACTATGGAACAACTCTGGCACAACTCTGGCACCACTCTGGCACAACTCTGGCACAACGCTGGCACAACTCTGGCACCCTTCTCGCACAACTCTGGCACAACTCTGGCACACCTCTGGCACAACTCTGGCACAACTCTGCCAGAACTCTGGCACAACTGTGGAACAACTCTGGTACAACTCTGGCACAACTATGGAACAACTCTGGCACAACTCTGGCACCACTCTGGCACAACTCTGGCACAACGCTGGCACAACTCTGGCACCCTTCTCGCACAACTCTGGCACAACTCTGGCACACCTCTGGCACAACTCTGGCACAACTCTGCCAGAACTCTGGCACAACTGTGGAACAACTCTGGTACAACTCTGGCACAACTATGGAACAACTCTGGCACAACTCTGGCACCACTCTGGCACAACTCTGGCACAACGCTGGCACAACTCTGGCACCCTTCTCGCACAACTCTGGCACAACTCTGGCACACCTCTGGCACAACTCTGGCACAACTCTGCCAGAACTCTGGCACAACTGTGGAACAACTCTGGTACAACTCTGGCACAACTATGGAACAACTCTGGCACAACTCTGGCACCACTCTGGCACAACTCTGGCACAACGCTGGCACAACTCTGGCACCCTTCTCGCACAACTCTGGCACAACTCTGGCACACCTCTGGCACAACTCTGGCACAACTCTGCCAGAACTCTGGCACAACTGTGGAACAACTCTGGTACAACTCTGGCACAACTATGGAACAACTCTGGCACAACTCTGGCACCACTCTGGCACAACTCTGGCACAACGCTGGCACAACTCTGGCACCCTTCTCGCACAACTCTGGCACAACTCTGGCACACCTCTGGCACAACTCTGGCACAACTCTGCCAGAACTCTGGCACAACTGTGGAACAACTCTGGTACAACTCTGGCACAACTATGGAACAACTCTGGCACAACTCTGGCACCACTCTGGCACAACTCTGGCACAACGCTGGCACAACTCTGGCACCCTTCTCGCACAACTCTGGCACAACTCTGGCACACCTCTGGCACAACTCTGGCACAACTCTGCCAGAACTCTGGCACAACTGTGGAACAACTCTGGTACAACTCTGGCACAACTATGGAACAACTCTGGCACAACTCTGGCACCACTCTGGCACAACTCTGGCACAACGCTGGCACAACTCTGGCACCCTTCTCGCACAACTCTGGCACAACTCTGGCACACCTCTGGCACAACTCTGGCACAACTCTGCCAGAACTCTGGCACAACTGTGGAACAACTCTGGTACAACTCTGGCACAACTATGGAACAACTCTGGCACAACTCTGGCACCACTCTGGCACAACTCTGGCACAACGCTGGCACAACTCTGGCACCCTTCTCGCACAACTCTGGCACAACTCTGGCACACCTCTGGCACAACTCTGGCACAACTCTGCCAGAACTCTGGCACAACTGTGGAACAACTCTGGTACAACTCTGGCACAACTATGGAACAACTCTGGCACAACTCTGGCACCACTCTGGCACAACTCTGGCACAACGCTGGCACAACTCTGGCACCCTTCTCGCACAACTCTGGCACAACTCTGGCACACCTCTGGCACAACTCTGGCACAACTCTGCCAGAACTCTGGCACAACTGTGGAACAACTCTGGTACAACTCTGGCACAACTATGGAACAACTCTGGCACAACTCTGGCACCACTCTGGCACAACTCTGGCACAACGCTGGCACAACTCTGGCACCCTTCTCGCACAACTCTGGCACAACTCTGGCACACCTCTGGCACAACTCTGGCACAACTCTGCCAGAACTCTGGCACAACTGTGGAACAACTCTGGTACAACTCTGGCACAACTATGGAACAACTCTGGCACAACTCTGGCACCACTCTGGCACAACTCTGGCACAACGCTGGCACAACTCTGGCACCCTTCTCGCACAACTCTGGCACAACTCTGGCACACCTCTGGCACAACTCTGGCACAACTCTGCCAGAACTCTGGCACAACTGTGGAACAACTCTGGTACAACTCTGGCACAACTATGGAACAACTCTGGCACAACTCTGGCACCACTCTGGCACAACTCTGGCACAACGCTGGCACAACTCTGGCACCCTTCTCGCACAACTCTGGCACAACTCTGGCACACCTCTGGCACAACTCTGGCACAACTCTGCCAGAACTCTGGCACAACTGTGGAACAACTCTGGTACAACTCTGGCACAACTATGGAACAACTCTGGCACAACTCTGGCACCACTCTGGCACAACTCTGGCACAACGCTGGCACAACTCTGGCACCCTTCTCGCACAACTCTGGCACAACTCTGGCACACCTCTGGCACAACTCTGGCACAACTCTGCCAGAACTCTGGCACAACTGTGGAACAACTCTGGTACAACTCTGGCACAACTATGGAACAACTCTGGCACAACTCTGGCACCACTCTGGCACAACTCTGGCACAACGCTGGCACAACTCTGGCACCCTTCTCGCACAACTCTGGCACAACTCTGGCACACCTCTGGCACAACTCTGGCACAACTCTGCCAGAACTCTGGCACAACTGTGGAACAACTCTGGTACAACTCTGGCACAACTATGGAACAACTCTGGCACAACTCTGGCACCACTCTGGCACAACTCTGGCACAACGCTGGCACAACTCTGGCACCCTTCTCGCACAACTCTGGCACAACTCTGGCACACCTCTGGCACAACTCTGGCACAACTCTGCCAGAACTCTGGCACAACTGTGGAACAACTCTGGTACAACTCTGGCACAACTATGGAACAACTCTGGCACAACTCTGGCACCACTCTGGCACAACTCTGGCACAACGCTGGCACAACTCTGGCACCCTTCTCGCACAACTCTGGCACAACTCTGGCACACCTCTGGCACAACTCTGGCACAACTCTGCCAGAACTCTGGCACAACTGTGGAACAACTCTGGTACAACTCTGGCACAACTATGGAACAACTCTGGCACAACTCTGGCACCACTCTGGCACAACTCTGGCACAACGCTGGCACAACTCTGGCACCCTTCTCGCACAACTCTGGCACAACTCTGGCACACCTCTGGCACAACTCTGGCACAACTCTGCCAGAACTCTGGCACAACTGTGGAACAACTCTGGTACAACTCTGGCACAACTATGGAACAACTCTGGCACAACTCTGGCACCACTCTGGCACAACTCTGGCACAACGCTGGCACAACTCTGGCACCCTTCTCGCACAACTCTGGCACAACTCTGGCACACCTCTGGCACAACTCTGGCACAACTCTGCCAGAACTCTGGCACAACTGTGGAACAACTCTGGTACAACTCTGGCACAACTATGGAACAACTCTGGCACAACTCTGGCACCACTCTGGCACAACTCTGGCACAACGCTGGCACAACTCTGGCACCCTTCTCGCACAACTCTGGCACAACTCTGGCACAAATCTGGCACAACTCTGGCACAACTGTGGCCCAACTCGCGCATCACCCTGGCATTACTCTGGCACAACTCTTGCACGACTCTGGCACAACTCCAGAACAACTTTGGCAAAACTTTGGTACATCTCGGCACAACTCAGGCACAACTCTGGCATAACTCTGGCACAACTCTGGCACAACTCTTGCACAATTCTGGCACAACTCTGGCACAACACTGGCACAACTCTTGCACTACTCTGACACAACTCTTGGACAACTCTGGCACAACTATGGTACAGTTCTGGGACAACTCTGGCACAATTGTGGCACAACTCTGGCACATCTCTGGCACAACTCTGGCACAACTCTGGCACAACTCTGGCACAACTCTGGCACAACTCTGGCACAACTCTGGCACAACTCTGGCACAACTCTGGCACAACTCTGGC
>SZWC01040621.1:0-11779 GCA_023375785.1 Penium margaritaceum
CACACACACACACACACACACACACACACACACACACACACACACACACACACACACATATACACATATATATATATATACATGTGTTGAGTTACGAATGAGGCATAGTCGGGTCATTGGGCCGATTGTCGAGCGTCGCGTTTTTAGTCGCGTCGTGAGTGCTCAGATTCAAGAAGGTCCGACAAAGAAGTCGGGGGTCTTCAAGAATTGATGATGAAGATGCGAGATGCATCTTTGAAAATCAAGATTTGTCTCGATACGTAGAGAATTCAACCAAAAGATCATGATACTTCTGTTCATAGATTCGCGAGAGTGGTCGAAGCTGTTCGAAGGTTCAAGGATATCCACTGGGAGTGGGGTAGTTGGCCAATTTACCTACCCTCAACCATCGGAATAAATATCAAGGTTCCCGCGTCACGATGGGATGTTTGTGCAATAACAAAAATTCCCACTTGGAAAGGTTGGGGACCCTTGTACGTCTGGTGCCCAAGACTTCATCCCCTTTTTGCCGCGATGTCCCGGCGTACGTATAGATGTAGCCTAGTGACAGCAGTAGTAGCCCTCGATGAGATGATTGACGTCTCGGAGGTTGTCATGGGATTCCCAGCTGTTATGTGTGGCGTTGTAGTCGTGCCACCTGATGAGGTATTCTGTCGTTTTGCCTCATCGTCGATGGCCAAGGATGTCCTCAATAACATACTTTGTGTCTTCGTCCACTTGAATGGGATGTGGAGGAGTGACATCCCTACCAGGGAAGTTCTCTCCGGGGTCTTGGCAGTGCTGGAGTTTGCTAACATGAAACATTGAATGAACTTTCATAATAGCTCTAGCGTGGCCATGTCCCGCCATAAAGTCTGATCGGCAGCTGAGTGCGTTCACCGGATTTATTTTGCCAGGCCGGTACTCGATACCGTAGTCAAATCCGGATTCAAGGAACTCCATCCATCGGGTTTGACATCGACAGGGATTCGGTTGCGTCTTCAAATAACTTAACGTGTGGTGGTTGGTGCGCACGATGCATCAGTGACACTCCAAATAGTATCGCCACGTCTTGAACACGTGCACGACCGCCAGCATCTCCTTCTCATGTACAATGTAGTTGAGTTCCGGTCCTTGCAGTTTTCGAGACATGTAGGCGGCCGGTTGTTCACCTTTGCCATGGTCTTGCAGAAGGACCGCGCCAATGGCTTGGTCTGATGCATCATTGGCCGTGACGTAGTCAACCATTTGATTGGCTAATTGTAGGGCTGGCGCCGAGGTGTGTGTGTTCTGCAAATCGGTGAACGATTCTTGTTCGATGTCTCCCCACTGCCACTTGTTTTCTTTTTGATTAAGGTCAAAAGAGGCGCTGACACTCGTGCGTAATCCTCTATAGATTGCCGGTAGTAATTGTATAATCCAAGGAAAACCTAAATTTGTGGGATGTTGGTCGCCGTTAGCCAATTAGCGAGTGCTGCCACCTTTTTTGGATCCATGGTGATCCATCCACCGTTGATGACGTGACCCAGAAACTCGATCACACGATGACCAAAGCCGCGTTTTGAGAGTTTCAAACAACTTCTATGTTTGTAAAACTTTGAGGACTTTTTTAAGATGTCCATCGTGCTCCTCCAAGGTGCGGATTTACACCAGGATGTCGTCAAGGTACACCACGACAAAATCATCGAGGTACGGACAGAAAATGTTCATTGCCGCTATAAACTTGCCGGGGGATTTGTGAGTCCGAACGGCAAGACCATGAACTCAAAGTGCCCATAGCGAGTTTGGAACGCTGTCTTCTAAATGTCGACATCCGCTGCATAAATCGATTTGACTGAAAACTCGAGCCCCTCGAGGTTGGTCGAAACGTTCATCAGCTCGAGGAAGAGTGCAGTGGTTCTTGATGGTAGAGTCGTTCAACACCCGATAATCCACGCACATCTGCATTTCACCAATCTTCTTTTTTACAAATAGTACTGGTGCGGCGTATGGTGACGTGGATGGGCGGATGAACCCCTGATCGGGTAACCTGTTTTGTTGTCAGCTTCTGTCCCGCACGTGCAAGTTGTCGTTTGGCACCTTCGATCTCCACCTGGACATCGCCACCGTTCCAGATGACCTCCGGATTGTGCCGGTACAAGAAATCTCGTTTGAGGATATTTTTTTTATCGCTCATTGGACAAGACCTCCACACCGTTAAATCCCATACATCTCCCACTTGTGATCGTAGTTGTTCTCAGAGTCTCTGTATCTATGGTCCCCCGTTGACGTTTTCTCCATTAAACACCCCTGGCTCGGTCTGCAAACCCAGTTTGCGAGCCATGTCATTGCTTACAAAGTTGTGCGAAGCTCCTCCATGCAATGGTGCTGCTACTGTTCTGCAACTTTTGCGTCCTCAAGGCTAAACTTACGACAGTATCGCCGGTTGGTCATCCTTGTACCCCTCGTCAAACTTTCCGATCTCAGAAACCCTCTGCGGTGATGTGGGCCATTCAGATGGGCTATCTTTCGGTGAAGATTGCTCCTTGCAGACAAGAGTTGCACCCCTTGCTCCTGCCCTTTGCCATTTCCCGGCTCATTTTTCTGCTACTTCCCCCTCCCCTTTTTGGGCCCGCTCCATACTCCAACGGTTGCGAGCAATGTGCCCAACATTTTTGCAGTTGTAGCAGGTTCACGTATGTCTCTGGTTGACTGCGTCCACTTCCATCAAAATTGAGGAGTCCGCCGACGGGTTCGTTCTGTTTCCACGATAATTGTAGAGAGGATGTCACCAGCCGTAGGATTCCTGGATCCGAGTGTTGTAGTCGACACTGTTGATCCTGTCAATTGTTGTGATCATCCACAGTAAGTCATTTTGGATACCAAAAATAGCAATTGCTCACTCAATATCCCGCTTGAGGCCGTTTCTGTAATGAAAAAAGAGTTTGGCCAGGGCGATGTCTGCTCCGGTGATGATCTCGCGGAATCTCCACATGTACTCTGCCACGCTAGACTGCTTACTTAGACGCTAGAGCTTGTACTGTGCGTTCGACTTCTTGTTCAGTCATCCAAAGTGTGCGAGCATTGCGTGAAAGAATTCATCCCAGTCGGTTGCGTTTGCGTGCCTTGCCACCGTGGGTTGATGTGCTCCAAGGGTAGAACGCCTGTGGTTGGCGATGTGAGACGGGCACCGTTGGTCGTTGATGAGGCTCCGTCGGTCTCCTGCTATCGTTGGATGATCTTTAGATCAAACCACCAAATAAACGCCGTGCCACGCAGAAGCGCGATCGCAAGGTTACTTCTCTCCTGACCATCGTTGACCCAAGTAGCAGTGAATTACACTTCCAAACTCGTCCGCCACATCCCAACCGTTGGTCCTTTTGAGTTTGCAAGATCGAACGATTCTGGTGGAGCCGGACATATTTTGGGTTTGCTCAAGAGCTGGGTATTTATCCAAAAGCATCTAATAGCATTGCTTCATGCGTGCTTGCATTGCAAAGAGCCTCCATTGCGACATTTAGTTGTTGGAGCAGGTGGTTATTGATCCCCTCAAGCATGGAGATCCGGTTCGCCAGTTCTTCGTTGATCCGTGCGTGTCATCCGGTTCCACCTGTCATCCCTGTTTTCACTATTCAGGACGTTGGTAGGGGCCGCTGGTTGGTCGCCATTGGGTCCGCAACCGGATTGGCCGTCGAAGTCATAGGGGTTGTTCCAGCTGCCGCATAGCCTGTCATGTCAGCGTTTGCTATCGCGTCCAGGTTTGCGTGTATAGGTACGTTATGCTCCTTCATCGCCAAAATTTCCACCGAAGACCTACTGTTGGTCATTGGTTACGCTCGCCTGCCTCACATCGTAGTCACAAAGTCTGCAAAGTCTTGACTTGTGAGATGCACGGACGGCTTGTGCGAGGTAGTCCTTCGGATGGGTGAAATAGTCGGATGCATCTCCAGCACCATTGCGATCTGATACCAAGTGTTATGCCAAACGGAACGTAGATGGTGAACCGGTAGAAGTTGCGAGGCAGAACACAATTTAGATTCTGATACACTTGAGAAATTTATAATTAGCGGTAAGTTTACTTTGATAACAAGTGTCAAAATGTTTGAATACATACATACAAGTGTCAAGTTACAAATGAGGCACAGTCGAGGTCGTTGGGTCGACTGTCGTGCGACGCGTGTGGAGTCGCGTCGTGAGTAGTCGGATTCAAGAAGGTCTGCCAATAAGTTGGGGGTCTTTGAGAATCGACAGTGAAGATGCAAGATGCATCTTTACAAATCTAGATTCATCATGGTGCATCGAGAAGTCGACCAAAAGGTCGTGATACTTCTGTTAGTAGGTTCTGTTAGTGGTCAAAGCAGTTGAAATGTTCAGGGAATATCCACTGAGGGCGGGCCAGTTGGCCAATGTGCCCTTGGCCATTGGAGTGAATATCGCGATTCTTGTGATGCAATAGGCTCTTTGTGTAATAACAGAAATGCCTACTCGGAAAGGTTAGGGATTTGTGTACGTCTAGAACATAACAATGAATGGGTAGAATTTGAGAGGTAGAACATGATTAATGATTTGGGATACTTGAGCAATTCATACATAGTGAAAAGTGTACGTCAATGACAAGTGTCGAAGTGGTCAAACATATACAAGTGTCCATTTATGAATGATGAATGTTCTATGTCATTGGGTCGATTGTCGAGTGACATGTGTGGATTCTCGTTGTGAGTGGCCGGATTCAAGAAGCCCTGTCAAGAAGATGGGTGGCCTCCATGATTGACGACGAAGATGCGAGATGCATCTTTATATATTGAGATATGTATTGATGTGTCAAGAGGTTGACCAAAATGTTGTGATGCTTCTGTCAAAGACTCTCCAATGTGGTTGGAGTCGTCAGAAAGTACAGGAAGGTTTGTCGGAGGGTGAGAGCAGTTGGTTAAATTTCCCTCGACTGTCCGGGAAAAAACATCGAGGTCTCGACACGGGGTGGGGTACCCGTGTAATGACAAGAATGGCCATTCGAAAGATTAGGGACTCGTGTACATGAGGTACTTGACACCCCCTCCCCTTGAGCCGTGACTTCCCATCGCACATAGAGGTGGCCCAATGACGGCGGTAATACCTATCGATCACGTGATCAACGTTCCAATAGTTGTCATAGAGTTCCCAGCTGTTGTGCGCGGTGTCGTAGCCGTGCCAATTGGCAAGATATTCTGTTTTCTTGCCTCATCATCGATGGCTGAGGAAAGCCGAGGATGTCCTCACTGACGTACTTGGTATCCTTGTCCAGTTGCATAGGATGAGGGGCAGGGACATCCCTGTCAGGGAAGTTTTCTATGGGGTTTTTGGTAGTGCTTGAGTCTGCTCAAATGAAACAACAAATGAATGTGCATCGTCTTAGGGATTTTGAATCATGCAACCACGGGGGTCTGCATGCGCTCAATCTCTAACGGTCCCAACCATTGGGGTTTGAGCTTCGATTAGTCCACTCTGCGTAGTTTGATGTTGGTTGAGCTGAGAAGAACTTTGTTGCAGGTGGTGCAAACTTTGTCGCTACGATGTTGGTCAGCTGCTCATTTCATCACCGCTTGCGTCTTCGTAAGTGTCTACAGTGTTTTGTCCCACATGATGGAAAAGTCGTGATGTTGGACGTCAACCGCGGGAATGTTGCTTTGGTTGTCAAGTCCTGTTGGTGTGGCGGGAAGTTTGCCATACACCACTTCAAACAGGTTTTTACCCGTTGTGGCAAAGATCGGTGCATTATATGCGATTTCAGTGGTCAGGAGTTTTTGCGCCCAATCCTCCCCATGGGGTTTGCATAATGTTCGAGAGAGGAATATTTGTTTGGGCGTTTGGTTGGTCCAATCGGTTTATCTGTCGGTTTGAGGATGGAACGCCATTGATAGCTCAATCTGACTACTGTAGCGAGCCATCAACTTGCGTCAGAAACGGCTGGTAAATCGACCGTCCCTGTCACTTGAGATGGTCCTTGGCACATTGTGTAGGCGCACAATGTTGTATACAAACAGTCGCGCTGTTCCTTTGGCGTGAAGGGGGTCGTAGTCGGAGTAAAGTGAGACATTTTGGAAATTCTGTTGACGACCACGAGGATTGCGTCATATCATTTGGGTGTGACTAGTAGTCATGTGACAAAGTCCATGTAGATCTCATTCCACGATTTTGTCAGAATGGGGAGCGGTTGCAGAAGTACGGGTGGCCGTGTGCAGCAGCATTTTTGTCGTTGAAACGTGTCACAGGATTAGCAGAAGTTGGCCACGTCGGTTTGCATCTTGTCCCAATAGTACCCTTTTGCCTGATTCTTCAGCATCTTGTCTTCTCCAAAGTTTCCACCTGCACTTGTCTTGTGGCATTCTTCGAGCAACATGCGGTGAAGTTCATCGGTTGGGGGAAAGACCACCTAACAAGTGAACCATTGCATCCAATAGGGTTCATCGTACCAGAATTTTGCTTTGTCGTGTCTGTCGTGTTGGTCGTAACCTCGTGTGAACAGCCGCTCTACATATGGATCTCACTGCTGCTGTAGTGTTGCTGCCCGAGCGCATCTGTTGGGTTGGCTTTTCTTGGCCGGTATTTGATATCGTAGTTGAACCCGGATTCAAGGAACTCCATCCATCGGTTTTGACATGGACTGAGGTTGGATTGCGTCTTCAAGTATTTCAGTGCATAGTGGTTGGTGCGTACGATGCACCGGCGGCACTCTATACAACACCGCCATGTCTTGAATGCATGTACAACTGCCAGCATCTCTTTCTACTTTATAGTGTGGTTAAGTTTGGATCCTCGCACTTCTCTTGATATGTATGCGACCGGCTGCTCTCCGTTGCCATGGTCATGAGGACCGCGCCAATGGCTCGATGTGAGGCGTTCCTGGCTATGAATGATGTTCATGGTGCAAATGGAAAATGTTGTTCTTTGCCTCCATGAATGCCGCTTGGGTATATGCAAGTCTGAACAGCATTATTGTGAACTCAAAATGTTGTAGCGAGTTCATAATTTTCTCTTCTCGATGTAGGCATTTGCCACACACATCCGGTGATCACCGCTGCGTAAGTCGATTTTGGTGAGAATCCGAGCCCCTCGGAGTTGGTCCAAAATTTCGTCGGCTCGGGGGAGAGGGTAGCGGTTCTTGATGCTAGCAACGTTCAACGCCCGATAGTCAAGGCACGTCTGCATTTTGCCGGTTTTCTTCTTTATCAATACCACAGATGTGGCATAAGCTGACCTGGATGGGTCGTTGAACCCCTGACCAAGCACCCCGTTGAGTTGCTTTTTCAACTCGGTCATTTTGCAATCGCTCATTGATGGGCTCCTCAAACTATGGGTCAGCTGCCCGGTTTTTGCTCGATGCGATGGTTGATGTCCCGCTGGGGTGGTAAGGTTTTTGGGAGTTCATCGAGGAAAACATTCCCATATTCTTTGATGAGTGGTGGAAAGTCTTCAAGCACCATCGCGAACTTTTTTCATGCGAATGAGTTTGACAAGGCTGATGAGGATGACGAGTCAGCTGCGCTTCCTTCATTGGCTCAAGATATATGAGCCAGGCACGAGCTCCTCCCCGTATGCAGTACTAGGCCACGTTGATCAGAATCCATTATACATGTTGTCGCTTTTCGGCTACAGTAGCTTCCTTTGCTGCTTCCACCTCTATTGCTTTAGCTGTCATATTCCTTCCTACATGTAGAAGTTGTTGCTTGGTGCCATCAATTTCCATGTAGACGTCGCCGCTGTTCTAATTGACCTGTAGATTGTGTCAGTGTATGAAGTATCGTCAGACTATGATCTTGTGGTCACTCGCTGGATAGGGTCTCCAGACTATCACATCCCGTAAAGCTCCCACTTGCAGTCATAGTGGTTTTTGTAGTCTCCGTATTAGCAGTCTCCCGTTGACGGTTTTTCCTTCAAACACCCCTGGTTTGGTCTGCAAACCCAGCTTGCAAACCATATCATTGGTTACAAAACTGTGAGATCTCCTCCATCCAACAGTGCCGGTACCATTTTGTAGCCTTTGCATCCTCGACGTTGTAATCTTAGCAATATCACAGGTTGGTCATCCTCGTTATCCTTGTCGAATTGTTTGATCTCAGAGACCCTCCGCGGTGTCATAGGTCGTTCATATGGGCAATCATTTGGCGCAGATCGCTCCTCACGAACAAGAGTCACACCTTTCCCTCCTGCCCCTTGCCGTTTTCCGACTCATTTTCCTACAACTTCCCTCCCTTTTTGGCCTTCTGCTTGCTCCGGCAGTTGCGAGCGAGGTGTTCGGCTTTTACGCAGTTGTAGCATATGCGTATTTCTCTCTAGTCGACGGCGTCCACTTCCATCGGAGTTGATGAGTCCCTTGACTGGCATTTTTTGTCTCCTCCATAACTGTGTTAGGGAAGTCACTAGCCGTATGATTCCTGGATCCAAGCATTGTAATTGGCACTGTCAATCCTTCCTACTATTGCAATCATCTGCATTACATCATTCTGGATGCGAAAAGTAGCAATCACTTGTTGGATGTCTCGTTTGAGGCCATTGTTATTGTAAAGACAGAGTTTGTTGGGGCAATGTTTGCACCAGTGATAATCTTGCAGAATCTCCACGTGTACTCTGTAATGTTGGACTACTGACGGAGACAATGAAGCTTGTACCGAGCGTCATAATTCTTGTTTAGGCATCCAAATAATGTGACTGGAACTCGTTCCAGTCAGTTGGTGGCGTCAACGAACCTTGCCATTGGGGGTTGAACTGCTCCAAGGATAGAACGCCTAGGGTCGACAATGTGAGACGGGCGCCATGAGCCATTGATGATGTCCCGCCGGTCTCCAGCTACCGTTGGATGGCCTTTAGGTCAGAGCAAAGACTTAGTGCCGTGCCACGCAAAAGTGCAGTCGTGAGGTCAATTTCTTGTTATCATTGTTGACCCCAGCAGCGGTGAAGTACACCTCCAGACTCGTTAGCCAAATCCAAACCGGAGGTCCCTTCAAACGTGCCAAATCGAACGGTTTGTGAGGAGCTGGGAAAATCTTACGTTCGTTCAAGTTGGACATTTCTCTCGACGAGCACCACCTCTTGTGCACTTGCATTGTCAAGAGCCTCCATTGCGACATTGAGTCGTAAGAGAAAATGGCTGTTGATTCCCTCAAACGGGGAGATATGGTTTGCCAGCTCCTCATGGATCCGCGCCTGTCGTCTGGTGCCACCTTTTGTTCCTGCTATCATCTTCGAGGCTGTTGGTAGGGACAACTGGTTTACCGTCATAGGATCCATGACCGAATTGGTTGTTGGAGCCATACGGGTCAATGCAGCTGCCTCCCATGCCAGCATTCACTGTCGCTTCAGGGTTTGCGTGGATAGGCACGTTCTGCTCCTCCATCACTGAATTCATCACCGAAGACCCGCTCCCGGTTGTCGGATGCGCTCGCTGGTTTCACTTTGTAGTTGTGAGGTCTGCAAAGTCTTGACGTGCAAGCTGCACGGACGGCTTGTGCAAGGTAGTGCTCTAGGTGGGTAAATTGGTCGGATGCCTCTCCAACACCGCAACACTCTGATACCAAGTGTTATGCCAGATGGAGCGTAGATGGTGAACAGGTAGAGGTTGCGAGGCAGGGCGCGATTCCTAATTCGGGACACTTGAGCAATTTATAACTTGCGGTAAGTGTACTTTTATAACAAGTGTCGAAATGGTAGAACATATACATACACGTGTTGAGTCACGAATGAATCACAGTCGGGGTCATTGCGCCAATTGTCAAGCGACGAGTGTGGAGTCGCGTGGTGAGTGATCAGACTCGAGAAGCTCCTCCGAGAGTATGGGGGGCTTCGAGGATCGACGCCAAAAATGCGATATGCATATTTCTAAATTAGGTTGTATCTCAATGCATCGAGAAGTTAACCAAAAGGGCGTAATACTTCTTTCGATGATTCTTGCTAGCAGTCAAAGTTGTCAGAAAGTGCGAGAAGGTTCGCCGCAGGGCAAGGGCAGTTGGCCAAATTGCCCTCGACCGTCGGGGCAAAAAATCGAGGTCTTGACACACAGTGGGCTATTCTTGTACTGACAAGAATGCCCATTTGGAGGATTGGGGACTCGTGTACATCTGGTACGTAACAGACTACGCCGCAAATGGTGAATATTGTTACGTCCCTTGCCCACACCAGTCCCTTAACTGGATTGCGTGACGACTTCAGGATTTTAACGTTGTTTGGCTGAGTGCATTTTGGCCAGCTGCCCTGACCTCCGGTGTTCCATTCCAAAAGTTCTGGAAAACTTCGACCACTTTTCCAAATGGTCAACAAAATTGTCGCGTGGTATCCCTATTGGATGGTGAACAGGTAGACGTTGGGAGGCTAAACACGATTGAGAATTTGAGACACTTGAGCAAACCATAATCAGTGGTAAGTGTTCTTTGATGACAAGTGTCAAATGGTCAAACATACATGTCAAAGTGTTGAGTTATCAATGAGTCATAGTTAGGGTCATCAGGTGGATTGTCGAGCGACGCGTGTGGAAACGCGTCGTGAGTGGTCAGATTCGAGAAGCTCCACCGATGAATCCGGGTGCTTGGAGGGTCAACGGTGGAGATGCAAAATGCATCTTCGTAAGTCGATATATGTCTCGATGGCTCGAGAAGTCGGCCAAAGGGTTGTGACACTTCTGTCAATGATTCTTGAAAGTGGTCAGAGTTGCAAAAAAGTAAGAGAAAGTTTACCGGATGGCGAGGGCAATCGGACGAATTTCCCCCGACCGTCAAGGTGAAATTCAGGGTCTTGACGCATGGTGGGTTATTCTTGGAATGAACATAATGCACACCTCCAAAGATTAGGGACTTGTGTACGTCTGGTTTATAACACTCTCCCATTTGTAGCAACCACGTCCCTGTACACGTAGATACGTGGAGCAGTGATGGCGGTAACATCCGTCGATCAGGTGATCGGTGTCTCGAAGGTTGTTGTAGAGTTCCCAGCAATCATGCGCGGCTTTGTAGCCGTGCCACTTGACAAGATGCTTGTCGTTTTGCCACGTCCTTGATGGCTGAGTATGTCCTAGCTGACACACTCTGTGTCTTTGCCTACTTTTACTGGAGGAGGAGATGTATCCCTACCGGGAAAGACTCTCTGGGATCTAGGTAGTGCTTGAGCCTGCTAATATGGAACACCGGATGAACTTGCTTAGTGTCGGAATGTTTGATTCGTGCAATCATGGGGGCTGGCATGTACTCGATCTCAAACAGTCCCCACCATTGGGGTTTGAGCTAGTAGTGATGGTCATTGTCGGGATAAATTGAGACACTTTGGAAACCTATCAACAACCATGATGACTGCGTTGTATCCCTCGGGTGTGACTAGTAGTCCTTTGACAAAGTCCAAGGAGATGTCGGTCCACGGTTTTGTTGGAAGGGAGAGCTACTGTAGGAGTTCAGGTGGCTGCGTGTGACGGGTTTTTGTTGCTCACACGTGTCACAGGGTTTGCAAAAGCTGGCTACGTCGGATTGCATATTGTCCCACTAGTAGTGTTTTGACAGCATCTTTAAGGTCTTGTCTTCTCCAAAACATCCACCTGGGCCGGTGTCATGGCACTCTTCGAGTAGCATGCGGTAGAGTTTATTGTTCCATGGATTGACCACTTGGCGAGTGAATCATCACCGCCAATAAGGTCCGTCACACTATAAACTTGCCCTGTCGTATCCGCGATGCTGACCATAGCCTCGTATGAACAACTGATCGAGATACGGATCTTGTTGCAGCTCTAGCGTTACTGCCTCAACCATCATATCTAGTCAGCTGCTGAGCGCGTCTTCTGGGTTGGTTTTCCTTGGCCGGTACTCAA
>SZWC01040623.1:0-11779 GCA_023375785.1 Penium margaritaceum
GTCAGAGTGTGCTGACTAGGATAAAAGTACCTCTCCTTACTTTTTAGGTGAGGTGAGATCCTTGTGTGCTAGCCATGGACACATGGCGATTCTCCATGGGTTTGTGGGTTATGTGACCACTAGGAGTATACCATGAGAGCATTCTCTAGCTCTTTAGGTCGTGTGTGAGTCGTCAGCCTGATTACTAGGCTGATTTCCCCCCTTGTGTGAGATTATGGACTCTAGTGTGTTAGCCTTAGCCTCCATGGCTAAGTGGTGTACCTTGTGAGAGGACTCACTTGCCCAAGCTCTAGCTCTATATGTATTCCATCATTTTGAGTGATTTAACCAGCATTCTTCAGCACAAGTAATGCCCTTCCGATCACACATGCTCGCTGCTCCAAGGCTCCTTCTCTCCTCCAGATCCAACATTTAATATCAGAGCCAAGTTCTGCCACTTTCAGCTAGCACAGGCCGTCACTTTGAGAGTGACAGGTTGGGATGAAACCTTTAAATCAATTGAGAATCAAGCACAGGATCTTCACGTTTGAGGGACAAGCTTTGCAACAAGCCCAAGATCGTGAAGATCTAACAGTCGGATTGAGAGTTATGCTCAAAACGAGATCCGCCAGGACTATACTCTTCTCTATGAGGGAGACTGTCGCCTTGTGATGACCATAACTCTCTCGTTTCTTTGTCACATTTAAAAAGTGGCACATGCGAATTGTACTATTTTTCTAAAGCTTTCCATTGGTACACAAATATTTGAATTTCATTGATTGGTTTGGGAGAAACGCCATTTACAAGCTGGCTGGTCTGAGTTGGAGGAGGAGCAGAAGCATACCCTATTTTCAAGAGGGCATATCTTTCAAAAAGCCCTGTTGATGACCCTGTTAAATGCGTCGATCTCAAATGTTTTGAGCTGCATTTTCCAGTGATGGACTTACTTTTTCAAAATTCCCAGTCTGTTGGCCTCTACAGTCTATTTTCCGTCAGACAGATTTCTGGCTGAAGCAGCAACAGGAGGGCTAGCACCGCCATCCAAGGGCAGCGGTGAGCATCACGAAGGCTAAAAATGGCAGCAGCTGACGTTGTAACAGCAGCCCGGTAGCCCAGGCCTACAGGTTGCTTGTCAACACCATCTCCAACCCGCATCTTCAGTATGTGAGTGACAAGGCTACTGCAAAGGAGGGATGGGACACGTTGTACAAGAAGTATGAGAGCAAGTTTCCTGCATTTCTCATGCTTTTGGAGGAAAAGATGATGGCGGTGAAAATGCAGGGTGTTGAAGGGATGGAGACGTATTTGGACAGGGCAAAGTAGCTTGTGAAGCAGTTGAGAGTATCTAGCAACCCTGTGGAAGAGACGCGTTTCATCCTCCTCTTGCTGAGGAGACTCCCAACTAGCTACGTCACGGTGCGAGACATGCTGTAGTGCCAGGCAACTCTCGACCTCGATTTCATCTGCACACATGTGGTGTAGGTGGAATTGCGTTGGAATGCAGCAAAGTACAATGGCGGTGGCAGTAGTGAAGTATTTTTTGTGCAGCAGAGAGGCAGAAAGAAAGGCAAATGCCTTTAGTGCCAGAAAGAGGGACACTACAAAAAGGAGTGTTTCAAGTTCAAGAGGGACCTGAAGGAGCAACAGCAACAACAGTCATCGCAGCAGCAGCAGCAGTCATCGTAGCAGTAGCAGCAAAAGCAGCAACAGCAGCAGCAGTCACAATAGCGTCAGCAGCAGCAACAACAGCAGCAGCAGCAATACCAGGCTGGTGTGCACCACTTTGGCAACATGAATATGGCTAAGGAGGTACGCGACCGTCTCTTCATGGGGAAGTCTGACATGTCACACGTAAAGAAGGCGGATCTTGCATGGTACTAGGAGTCTTGGTGTACTAAGAGCCTCTCACATCACAAGGAGTGGTTTACATAGCTGCTATACATCCCTCCCCGCCCTATCGCTATGGGTGATGATCGGGTGGTGTATGCTAAGGGGATAAGGATTGTGGAGATGTGGTTGGAGACCCCACGTGGCATTGAAGAGGGAATGTTCCATAGCGTGCTGTATGTACCTGATGCTGTATTCAACCTCCTCTCAGTCTCCTCTCTTACAAACACAAGATTGCGCGTCGTCTTTAATGATGACTATGGCTACATCCTCAACAAGGATACAAGAGAGGAATTGGCCAGGTCGGTGAAGGAGGGCAACATGTATCGCCTGCTAGGGGCGACCAAGATCCCACTTGAGCAGAGTCTTGTAGGAGTAATGCATGCGACAGATGGTAAGATCTGGCATGTGCGCTACGGCCACATCGGCATGCGCGCCTTGTAGCAGCTTCAAACAAAACAAATGGTACGTGACCTGCCTACCATCTCTAACTTTGAGCAACAGTTATGCATCGGCTGTTTGGAGGGGAAGCAGCACCGCGAGGCGTTCTCTGGAGCAAGAGAGCGTGCAAAGGAGGTGTTGGAGTAGGTCCATACAGATTTGTGCGGATCGATGTAGACCCAGAGCTTTGGAGCACTAGGTATTTCCTGACCTTCATTGATGATTTCAGCCGTTATACTACAATGTACTTCCTTCCTTTCAAGGACCAGTGTTTAGACGGGTTCAAGGAGTTCAAGGCCATGGTAGAGAACCAGACTTGCAAGAAATTCAAGGCGTTGCGCAGCGACCGCGGTGGAGAGTACCTGAGCAAGGAGTTACAGGACTATCTTGCAACAGCTGGCATCAAGGTGCAGCGTACCGCGCCGTACTTGTCGCACAGAACGGTATAGAAGAACACGTCAACCGTATCATTGTGGAGTCGGCGCACTTCATGGTGCACGCAGCTCGGCTGACCTACGACTTCTGGGCTCAAGCCGTGAGCACTGCGGTCTACATCAAGAACCGTAGTCCAACTAAGGCGCTTGAGCAGATGACGCCGTACGAGGCGTGGTTTGGCAAGAAACGGAGCGTGGATCATCTCAGAGCATTTGTCAGCATGGCACACATGCACGTACCCAAGGAGAAGCGGCAGAAATGGGATGCAAAGAAAGCGCAAATGCTGATGATTGGCTACGATGTGGCAAGCAAGGCCTATCGCCTCTACGAGAGGGATACTGGCCACGTCATCATCTTCAGAGATGTCGTCTTCAACGAGAGCAACGTCATCGGCACCAACATTGTCCGTGAAGAGGCAGCAAAACCAGCAGCTAACGAGACAATGGAAGGAGAAATCCTTCCGAACCCAGTCTCTCCCGATCCTTCCTCCACTATGACAGTGGGAGAATAACTCTTC
This sequence comes from Penium margaritaceum, assembly GCA_023375785.1. NCBI lineage: Eukaryota > Viridiplantae > Streptophyta > Zygnematophyceae > Desmidiales > Peniaceae > Penium > Penium margaritaceum. Next base: position 3,260 of record SZWC01040623.1, read on the forward strand.
TCTCCCATGTCTAATGTAGTACATACAATAGCCTCATCGGCAGAAGCAGAGGAGGGAGATGTAGCACCACTCACAACAGCAGTTGTGCTAGCAGTACCGCACCAGCAGCCCGCTAATGCTCCAGCACCAGGTCGCAAATACCCTCTTAGATTGCGTTCCAAGCCTAGTGAGCGCAGCCATTTCTGGATGCTGCAAAAACCAAAACAGTTGAACGTCATTATTGAAACAGATTCAGATGAGCCAACGTCATACAATGAGGCCATGGCTACACCGCATGCAGTAGATTGGACACAAGCCATGCAGCAGGAGATACAGTGGCAGCTAGAGAACAGCACGTGGGAGCTGACTGAGCGTCCACCTGGACGTAAGGTGATCAAGTACAAGTGGGTATTCAAGAAGAAGCGGTGAGCAGATGGTAACCTGGAAAAGTACAAGGCGAGGCTGGTCGCCAAGGGCTACTCGCAGTAGGAGGGCATCTACTACACAGAAACGTTTGCCCCTGTTGCAAAGTTTGCCTCTACGCGCACGCTCCTCTCTTATGCAGCAGCTGAGGACTTTGAGGTTCACCGAAAGGATGTCAAGACCGCATTCTTGAATGGTGACTTGGAGGAGGAGATCTACATGGAGCAGCCGGAGGAGTTCATCATGGATGGCCAAGAGGACTTGGTTTGCAAGTTGTAATGTCGCTGTACAGCCTCTAGCAAGCGTGGCGTGCTTGGAACCAGAAGTTGGATGCGGTGATGCAGTGCATGGGATTTGAGCGCAGCGAGTGTGACTACAACGTGTATCGTTGGTAGCATGAGCATGAGATCCTCATCCTCATTGTCTATGTTGATGACATGCTCCTTCTTTCCAACATCATGTCGGTACTGCAGGAGTTCAAGGAAGCCATGCAGGAACGCTTCCAGATGTCTGATCTCGGGGAGGCATCATGCTTCCAAGGTGTTCAGATCACGCATGACCGCAAGTCACGCTCTCTCTCGCTGCAGCAGAGCCGCTACATCAAGGATGTTTTGCAAGGGTTTGGCATGGCAGAGGCAAAACCCATTGGCACGCCGCTCAAGACGCAGTAGTACCTCGTGAGCTTCAATGGAGAAGAAGATGGAGCTGAGCGGCAGAAGTACTAGAGCGCCATCGGTAGCCTCATGTACCTGATGGTGGCAACCAGGCCAGACCTCGCACAGGCTGTTAGCGCTGTGAGCCACCACATGGCAAACCACGGACCTGAGCACCAGAAGGCAGTGAAGCGGATCTTCCGCTACCTTACTACAACCATCAAAATTGGCATCACCTATAACGGCAACGACAACATCTTCGGCTACACAAATGGAAATTGGGCTTCAAAGCCTGAGAACCGTAAGTCCATCTCTGGACATGTGTTCCTCATGAATAGTGGGGCCATCAGCTGGTGTAACAAGTGGCTGGTGGTCGTGGCTACCTCAAGCACGGAAGCTTAGTATGTCTCTCTCACCATTGGAGCCAAGGAACCAATTTGGCTTCAGCGTCTCATGACAGAGATGAGTGGGAATGCAACAGTTCTTATTCTTGTGTACATCGACAACCAGAGCACAATCAAACTCGCCAAGAATCCTGAGCACCATTCACGTACCAAGCACATTGACATCGCATATCATTTCATTCAGCACATGGTGCAGAAGGGTATTATCAAGCTGGAGTTTACTCCAACCAACAAGCAGGTCGCTGGTTTCTACACCAAGCCAGTGACTCGTGAGAAGCAGCAGTTTTGCATGAAGGCATGTGGACTCAGCCCTCTCTGACTGCGTCAAAGTGCGACATTGTTGGAAAAGGAGCCCTCGGGCTCAGTTTCAAGTCTACAGGAGCAAGTTCCAGGAAAGTACCAGATGCCTACTCTGATCGTCAATCTGACTTCACCATTGGAAAGATCAGGTTGCACAATGTCTACGGTCCAAGTTTGACGCTGATCGAATGGTCGGATTGGGTGATATGAATTTTCGAAGTTTCGGGGGTCATGGACCATGCCTTAGCCTGAGAAAGGAAAAAGGCAAGAGGTCCAGGATCAAGACCTAATGGGAGAAATATCCAAAAAGGTCCTTGGTCTTAGGACTGCCTCGTCAGAGTGTGCTGACTAGGATAAACGTACCTCTCCTTACTTTTTAGGTGAGGTGAGATCCTTGTGTGCTAGCCATGGACACATGGCGATTCTCCATGGGTTTGTGGGTTATGTGACCACTAGGAGTATGCAATGAGAGCATTCTCTAGCTCTCTAGGTTGTGTGTGAGTGGCCAGCCTGATTGCTAGGCTGATTTCTCCCCTTCTGTGAGATTATGGACTCTAGTCCGTAAGCCTTAGCCTCCATGCCTGAGTGGTATAGCTTGTGAGAGGGCTGACTTGCCCAAGCTCTAGCTATATAGGTATTCCATCATTTTGAGTGACTAAATAACCATTCTTCAATACAAGTGATGTCTTTCCAATCACACATGCTCGCTGCTCCAAGGCTCCCTCTCTCCTCCAGATCCAATAATCTGATCTGGTTTATGGAGCATCGAGAACTGCCCGCGCTCACCAGGCTTGTAGCGCACCTTGCCAGGGTACCTCCGACCTGAACTCGACTATTAGCAGGCGGCTGACGCGGTGTTGCCGGTACATCTGCTCTTGTTGATGGTGGTGCATCTTCTTCCTCTGCTTTTGCGGATGAGGCCACTGTATCTGCTGCATCAGACATGGGAGAGTAGACTGATTCTCCCATTCTCATAATGGAGGAAGGATTAGGAGAGACTGGGTCAAGAAGGATATCTGCTTCCACGGCCTCGTCAGCTTTTGCTTCTGTTGCCTCTTTACGGACAATGTTGGTGCTGATGACGTTACTCTCGTTGAAGACGACATTGCTGGAGATGATGACGTGGCGTGTATCCCTCTCGTGGAGGCGATATGCCTTGCTTGCCACGTCGTGGCCAATCATCATCATCCTCGTGCTCTTCGCGTTCTACTTTTGTCGCTTCTCCTATGGCACATGCATGTGGGCCAAGCTGTTAAACGCGCGAAGATGACCCGCGCTCGGATTCCTGCCGAAACACGCCTCGTATGGCATCATCTGCTGCACGGTCTTGGTTGGACTGCGGTTCTTGATCTATTCCGCAGTGCTTATTGCTTCTGCCCTAAAGTCGTAGGTGAGCCGAGCCGCATGCAGCATGGAGCGCGGTTACTCAATGATGGTCCAGTTAGCGCGTTTCCTTCGCCACTATGCATTTTCATTGCCATCATCTTCTCCTCCAAAAGCATGAGGAATGCAAGAACCTTGCTCTCATACTTCTTCCACAACGTGTACCACCCCTCTTTTGCAGTAGCCTTTTCATTCACATACTGAAGATGCGGGATGGAGATAGTATTGTCCATGGCGTATAGGCCTGCCTAACCTTCTTCTTCAACTCTTCATATGCATTTGCTGTAGTTATAGATGAACTTGCATCTGCTGCACCTTTCTGTAGCGTCTTCCCCGCCACCACCTCTTTTGCGGTAATGCCTTTTGCCTAAGGAGGCGAAGTGCGCTGGTCGCCGCTCACCACCTCCCACGAGCTCCTCTCCTCTAAAAAGAGGCGGGTACGGATCTTCCAAAACGTGAAGTTGGCGCGTCCTTCCAGCCTCTCCAAGGGCTCGGCTGCTATTACCACGCCAGCGCTACCCTTCAGTGGCAGTGCTATTCTTGCTTCTGCAACTGCTTCAGCCAGAAATCTTTCTGACAGATAATGGACTATTGTGATGCTCAGCGCTGCCCTTGAGAGGCAGCGCTACCCCTGCTTCTGCAACTACTTCAGCCAGAAATATTTCTGACAGAAAATGGACTGTAGAGCCCAACAGACTGAGAATTTTGAAAAACTCAGTCCACCACTGGAAAATTCAGCTCAAAACCTTCCAGATCAACCGACAAAAAAGGGTCATCAACAAGGAATTTTCAGAGATATACCCTTTTGAAAATAGAGTATGCTTCTACTCTTATTCTAGCTCACACCATCCAGCTTGTAAATGACGTTTCTCCCAAACGTATTGATGAAATACAAATATTTTCTCACCAAAGAAGCTTTGCAAAAAAAAATAATTTGTATGTACTACTTTTCAAATTTGACAAAGAAACCAGAGAGTTATGGTCATCACAAGGCGACAGTCTTACTCAAAGAGAAGAGTGTAGTCCTGGCCGACCTCCTTTTGAGCATCACTGTCAATCCGACCGTTGGATCTTTGCGATGTTGGGCTCGTTGGAAAGCTGGTGTCTTTAAATGAACGATCTTGTGGTCAATTGTTAAATCTGGTAAAGGTTTCATCCCAACCCGTCACTCTCAAAGTGACGGCCTGTACTGGCTAAAAGTGGTAGAACTTGGCTCTGATACTAAGTGTTGGAATTGGAGGAGAGAGGCAGCCTTGCCGCATCGAGCATGTGGGACAGGAAGGGCATCACTTGTGCTGAATAATGGTTATTAAATCACTCAAAATGGTAGAGTACATATAGAGCTAGAGCTTGGGCATGTCAGCCCTCTCACAAGCCACACCGCTTAGCCATGGAGGCTAAGGCTCACACACTAAAGTCCATAATCTCACACGAGGGAGAAAATCAGCCTAGCAATCAGGCTGCCCACTTACACATGACCTAGAGAGCTAGAGAATGCTCTAATGGCATACTCCTAGGTCACATAACCCACAATCCTCCTATGGTCAACGCAGCGGACGAAGATTGAGGCCAAGACTACTAGAGAGAGGAAAGATCTGACAGCTAATGGACAGAGGTGCAAGGGAGAGTTTTATTGATCTGATATACTCCTTGTCCATGGCTGATGTTTGCACAGGCACAAGACGGCCTAGGCATGCACTGCTACCTTGGAGTATGTCTCCTAAATCTACTCTAGATAGACGACGTATACATTGCTCCTTTGGAGCAAGTCCCCTTACTCTCATTTGATAGTATAGTTAGCCAACACTACCTATGATAACTCATTTTGGCTGAGATATTTCAGAGTTTGTCTCTGGAGCGGGAGGTCACTAGGTCAGATCCCAGCCTGGTGACTACTTCTCTTTGTGACCAAAAGGGGTAGAGGAAGATTTGAAGAATCATCTTAGAACATTCCAAGGTCCTTCCTTGTGGCTGGCACCACTTGGCGGTCATGGGGAGTCCCATATTGACAGGACGGATGATAGAATCCGGAGTGCCTGTAAAGTTGCTCATCCAAGGAGCCACTACATGCCTAGGCTAGAGGCTGGCTCTAGGACTATAAGAACCTGTCAGTTGCCTGTCATTGAGTACGGTACTTACCTTTGAGACTCCTAACAGAGTTGTTTACCAAAGAAGAACACTAAAGAAGCATTGGTTGGTCTAAGTCTCAAGAGATGCTCCTCGCGCGAATCTTACTAGGTGCTAAGGACACAATGCAAGGATGTGATTCCTATGAACTGCTGAGTCTGGAACCTTGGCTCTTACGGTGATATCATCTCTTGGTTGGAAAACCACGAGCGGTCGACGGAAACCATTGTGTCGCAACCCTTTTTCTAGAGCGTGGCCTCAGGTAGGTTGACACAAAGGAGGTGTTAGAGCTGGTCTACACAAGGTCAAGACCTGATGGGAGAAATATCCAAAAAGGTCCTAGATTTTTGGGTTGCCTTGTCTGAATGTACAGACTGGGAAAAAGGTACCTCTCCTTACTTTTTACGTGAGGTGAGATCCTTGTGAACTAGCCATTGATACATGGCCATTCTATATACAATTGTGGATTATGAGACCACTAGGAGTGTACCAAAAGAACATTTTGTAGCTCTCTAGGTCCTGCGTGAGTGGTCAGCCTGATTGCTAGGCTGATTGCATCTTTTGTCTGAGATTATGGACTCCATGGCTAAGAAATGTGGCTTTTGAGAAGGTTGACCTGCCCAAACTCTACCTCTATATGTACTCCATCATTTTGAGTGATTTGAGAACCATTCTTCATCACAAGTGATGCCTTTCCATTCGGACATGTTTGCTGCTTCAAGGCTCCCTCTCTCCTCCAAATCCAAAACACTTGGTTTCAAAGCCAAATTTTGCTTCTTTCAACCAGCACAGGCCGTCACTTTGAGAGTGACAGGTTTGGATAAACTCTTTACCAAATTTGACGATCAAATACAAGATCTTCAAGTTCAAGAGACAAGCTTTTCCATACACCCACGATCACGAAGATGCAACGATCAAATTGAGACTCTTCTCTCTGAGTAAGAATGTTCCCTTGTAAAGACCAGAACTCTCATGTTTCACTATCAAATTTAAAAACTGTCACATGAGAATTTAACTATTTTTCCAAAGCTTTCCGTTGATGCAAAAATATTTGCATTCAATGCGTACGTTTGGGAGAAACGTCATTTATAAAATGTCTGGTGTAAGCTAGAATAGGAGCAGGAGCATACCCGGTTGTCAAAAGGGCATATCTCTGAAATTTGCGAGTTGATGTCCCTATTTTATAGGTTGATCTCAAAAGTTTTGGGCAGAGTTTTCCAGTGCTGGGCTCTATGTTTCGCAAATTACCTGTCTGCTTGCCTCTACTATCCATTTATAGTCAGATAGATTTCTTGCAGAAGCAGTAGTGCAAGTAAGGGTAGCGTCGCCACTCAAGGACAGCGCTGAGCATCACCAAAGCTCAAAATGGTAGCAGCAGGTGAGTGAAGAGTGTAGTCCTTGGAGAAATTGGAAGAATGCGCCAATTTCATACGTTTGGAAAGTATTACTCGCCTCTTTTTGGAGAAGAGGGGCTTGTCGGAGGTGCTCCGTGGCGACGAGTGCGCTCCGCCTCCAGAGATAAAAAGCATCACTGTAGCGGAGGAGGTGGCGTGAAAGAAGCCACAGAAAGGTGCAGCAGATGTAAATTCATCTTTCACAGCAGCGGCGACGACAGCAGTGGAAGAAGGAAGACGGAAAAGTCTACAGGCTCTTTGTCAACATCATCTCCAATCCGCATCTTCAAAACGCGAGTACAAGGCTATCGTAAAAGAGCAGTGAAACCCGTTGTACAAGAAGTATGAGAGCAAGGATCTTGCATTCCCCATGTTTTTGGGAGAGAAGATGATGGCGTTAAAAATGCAGGATGGATAGAGGATGGAGGTGTCTCTTGACAGGGTAAAGGAACTCGCGAAGCAGCAAAAAGTAGCTAGGAACCTTCTCAAAGACACGTGCTTTGTCTTCCACCTGCTAAGGGGATTCTAACAAGTTATGACACAGTGCGAGAGACGCTGGAGTGTCAGCCGACTCTCAACCTGTACTTCATCAGCACCTACGTGGAGTAAATAGAACTGCGTCGGAATGCGGCAAAGTGCAATATCGGTAGCAGCAGCAGTGAAACAACTTTCATGGCTATGGGCTCATGCAACCAGCAAAAGCAGCAATCTAGGCAACAAAGAGGCAAAAATAAAGGCAGGTGCCACTATTGCCAGAAAGAGTACTTCATGTTCAATAGGGATCAAAAGGAGTAATAATAGCTGCAGCAAAAGCATAAATCTCTACAATCCTAGCAAGAGTAGTCACAGCAATGTCAGCAAAAGCAGCAGTAGTAGGAGAACCAGACCGGCATATACCATTCGGGCAAATTGAACGTGCACATGGAGGAGCGCGACCGCCTCTTCATGGCGAGGTCTGAGATGTCATAGAAAGAGAAGGCGGATTTGGCATGGCACAAGGACTCAGAAAATACAAAAGGATTGACACACCTTAAGGAGTTTTTTGCTAACCTGACATGCTCCTTCTCCATGGCTGATATTTGGACAGGTACAAGACCGACTAGGCATACAGTACTCCCTATGTCACCTAAGTCTGGTCTAGCAAGACAAGGCATGAACTACTCCTTTGGAGCAAGTCCCCTTGGTCTAATCTGGATAGTTTAGCAAGAAAACCTCACCTAGGACAACTCCTTGTCGCTTAGACATTCCAGAGGTCACAGCGACAAATCCCACTAATGACTAATTTCCTTTGTGACTAAAAGAAGGACAAAAAGGTTCTAAGAGACATCTTAGAATATTCCAAGGTCCTTAATGATGGCTGGCGCCACTTGGCGGTCACAGGGAGCGCCATGTAAGTAGGAGGGATGACACAATTCAGATTGCCCCAAAAGTAACTCATTCAAATTGTTGGAACTGGAGGAGAGAAAGAGCCTTGGAGCAGCGCGCATGTGTGATTGGAAGGGCATCACTTGTGCTAAAGAATGGTTGTTCAATCACTCAAAATGATGGAGTACATATAGAGCTAGAGCTTGGGCAAGAGAGCCCTCTCACAAGCCACACCACTTAGCCATGAAGGCTAAGGCTCACACATTAGAGTCCATAATCTCACACAAGGGAGGACATCAGCATAGCAATCAGGCTGACCACTCAGACACGACCTAGAGAGCTAGAGAATGCTCTCATGGCATACTCCTAGTGGTCACATAACCCACAAACCCATGGAGAATCGCCATGTATCCATGGCTAGCACACAAGGATCTCACCTCACCTAAAAAGTAAGGAGAGGTACCTTTATCCTAGTCAGCACACTCTGACAAG
>SZWC01040625.1:0-11778 GCA_023375785.1 Penium margaritaceum
TGGAGGAAGACAAGGAAAGGTGGAGCAAGCCAGAGAAAGGTGGAGCAAGCCAGAGAATGGTGGAGCAAGCCAAAGAAATGTGGAGCAACCCAAAGAAAGAGGAAGGAAGCCAGAGAAAGGTTCAGCCAGCCAAAGTAAGGTACATCAAGTGAAAGAAAGGTGGTGCAAGCCAAAGAAAGGTGGAGCAACCCAGGAAAGAGTGGATCAAGCCAGAGAACAGTGAAGTCAGCCTAGGAAAGGTAGAGCAAGTCAGAGAAATGTGGAGCAAGCCAGAAAGAGGTGGAGCAGGCCAGGGAAAGGTTGAGCAAGCCAGAGAAAGGTGGAGCAAGCCAAAAAACGGTGTGGCAAGGCAAAGAAAGGTCCAGTAAGTACGAGAACGGTGGAGCAAGTCAGAGAACGATGGAGCAAGCTAGAGAAATGTTGAGCAAGCTAGAGAAAGGTGAAGCATGCCAGAGGAAGGTGGAGCAAGCCAGAGAAAGGTGAAGAAAGCCAGATAAAGGTCAAGCAAGCCAGGGAAAGGTGGAACAAGCGAGAGAAAGGTAAGCAAGCCAGAAATAGGTGGAGCAGGCCAGAGAAAGGTGGAGCAAGCCATAGAATGGTACATCAAGCAAGGGAAAGGTGGAGCCAGCCAGGGAAAGGTAGAGCAAGCCAGGGAAATGCAGAGGAAGCCAGAGAAAGGTGAAGTAAGCCAGAGAAAGGTTCAGCAAGCCATGGAATGGTGGAGCAAGCAAGAGAAAAGTAGAGCAACCCAAAGAATGGTGGAGTAACCCAGAGAAAGGCGGAGCAAGTCAGAGAACGGTTGAGAATGTCAGGGAAAGGTGGAGAAGGCAAGAAGAAGGTGGAGCAAGCCCGATAACCGTGCAGTAAGCTAGAAAAAGGTGGAGCAAGCTACAGAAAGGTGCAGCAAGCCAGAGAACGGTGGAGCAAGCCAGAAAAATGATGAGCAAGCCGAGAAGGTGGAGCAAGCCAGGGAAGGGGGAGCAAGCCAGAGAAAGGTGGAGCAAGCCATAGAACGGATGAGCAAGCCAGAGAAAGGTGGTGCAAGCCAGAGAAAGGTGGAGCAATCCACAAAAAGGTAGAGCAACCCAGCAAAAGATGGGGCAAGCCAGAGAAAGGTGGAGTAAGCCAGTGAACGGTGGAGTAAGCCACAGAAAGGTCGAGCAAGCAAGAGAAAGGAGGAGCAAGCAAGGGAAAGGTGGAGAAAGCCAGAGCAAAGTAGAGTTAGACGGAGAAAGGTGGAGCAAGTCATGAAATGGTGGAGCAAGCCAAGGAATGGTGGAGACATTAAGGCAAGGTGAAGCAAGCAAGGAAAAGAGGGAGCAAGTCAAATAAAGGTGGAGCAAGCCAGAGAACGGTGGAGCAGACCAGAGAACGCTGGGGTAAGCCAGAGAATGATAGAACAAGCCAGAAAAAGGTTGAGCAAGTCATGGAAAGGTGGAAAAAGCCAGAGAAAGGTGGAACAAGCCAGACAGAGGTAGACCAAGCAAGAGAACTATGGAACAATCAAGAGAACGGTAGAGCAAGCCAAAGAACAGTGGAGCAAGCCTAAGAACGGCGGAGCAAGCCAGAGAAAGGTGGTGCAAGCCATAGAAAGGTGGAGGAATCCAGAGACAGGTGGAGCAGGCCTGGGAAAGGTGGAACAGGTGAGAAAACAGTGAAGCAAGCCAAAGAAAGGTGGTGCAAGCCAGAGAACAGTGGAGGAAGCCAGAGAACGGTGGAGCAAGCCAGATAATGGCGCAGCAAGTCAAAGCATAATGGGGCAAGCGAGCAAGCCAGAGAATTGTGGAGCAAGCCAAAGAACAGTGGAGCAAGCCACAGAAAGGTGCAGCAAGCCAGGGAAAGGTGGGGAAAGCCAGAGAAAGGTGGAGTAAGCCACAGAAAGGTGGAGCAAGCCAGAGAAAGGTGAAGCAAGCCAGAGAAAGGTGGAGCGAGCCAGTGACAGGTGGAGAAAGTAAGAGAACGGTGGAGCAAGCCAAAGAAAGGTGGAGCAAGCAAGAGAATGGTGGACTAAGCCTGAAGGAGTTGGAGCTATCCAGAGAAGGTTGGAGCAATATAGTAAAATGTGGAGCAAATCAGAGAACGGTGGAGCGAGCCAAAGAAAGGAAGAGCACGCCAAAGAAAGGTGGAGAAAGCCAGAGAAAGGTGGAACAAGCCAGAGAGAGGTAGACCAAGAAAGAAAACTATGGAACAATCAAGAGAACAGTAGAGCAACCCAAAGAACAGTGGAGCAAGCCTAGGAACGGCGGAGCAAGCCAGAGAAAGATGGTGCAAGCCATAGAAAGGTGGAGGAAGCCAGAGACAGGTGGAGCAGGCCTGGGAAAGGTGGAACAGGTGAGAGAACAGTGAAGCAAGCTAAAGAAAGGTGGTGCAAGCCAGAGAACAGTGGAGGAAGCCAGAGAACGGTGGAGCAAGCCATGTAATGGTGCAGCAAGTCAAAGTATAATGGGGCGAGCGAACAAGCTAAAGAAATGTGGAGCAAGCCAAAGAACAGTGGAGCAAGCCAGAGAAAGGTGCAGCAAGCCAGAGAAAGGTGGAGAGGCCAGAGAAAGGTGGAGTAAGCCACAGAAAGGTGGAGCAAGCCAGAGAAAGGTGGAGCAAGCCAGAGAAAGGTGGAGCAAGCCAGTAATAGGTGGAGCAAGTAAGAGAACGGTGGAGCAAGCCAAAGAAAGGTTGAGCAAGCCAGAGAATGGTGGAGTAAGCCTGAAGGACTTGGAGCCAGCCAAAGAAGGTTGGAGCAAGATAGCAAAAAGTGGAGCAAGTCAGAGAACGGTGGAGCAAGCCAAAGAAAGGAGGAGCAAGCGAGAGAAAGGTGGAGAAATCCAGAAAAAGGTGGAGCAAGTTATGCAAGGTGCAGCAAGCTATACAGATATGGAACAAGCCTCAGAAAGGTGGAGTAATACAATGAACATTAAAGGAAGCCCCAGAAAGGTGGAGCAAGACAGAGAAAAGTGGAGCAAGCCAGAGAATAACGGAGGAGCAAGCCATACAAAGATGGAGTAAGACAGATAATGGTAGAGCAAGGCAGCAAACAGTCGGATAAGCCAGGGAACGGAGGAGCAAGCTAGAGAACCGTGGAGCAAGCCTCAAAACAGTGGATAAAGCGAGTGAACCGTTTGGCAAGGCAAAGAAAGGTGAAGCAAGCTAGAAAACGGTGGAGCAAGTCAGAGAATGGTGGAGCAAGCCAGAGAAAGGTAGAGCAAGCCAAAGAAAGGTGGAGCAAGTATAGAAAATTGAAGCAAGCCAGAGAAAGGTGCAGCAAGCAAGAAATAGGTGGAGCAAGTGAGAGAACAATGGAGTTGTCAGGATGGATCCACGTGGTATGGTCCCGATGTTTGTCTTAACGTCTTTTGTGGTTCACGTCTACTGTTTTGGACGAATCTCAGACTGAGCGTGAGCTTTCTGGTCGCCTGGAGCTATGTGAGCAGGAGTTTAGAGACAGTCCGTTTGCGAAGGGAATAACATCATCTTGCGTTAGTTTTTGAACGTAGAAATGATCACAACATTTATAGGGCTAGTGATGAGCTTTCCATCTCACCAAACTGCGCACAATTTGGCTAAGCGTAGTCCACGTTATGCTTGCCGAAGGGCAGGTCTCACCCACCACAGAACCCTGACGCCGCCACTCACCGTGGAGCCTTCCTTCACGTGCGAAGCGCCTTTCTCAAGGTGCATATCCCATTGCACATGGTGTGGGGGTTCCCCTGCACTGTTTCCACACACCCTCCCCACTTTTGGGTCACTTTTGGTGATGGGGTGTGACGAGGTTGGAAACCTGTCCGCGGACCTGCAGTAGAAATTTGACCAAGTCTCTGAGTGACAAAACGTACTCCTGAGTTTCGGACGTCGAGCCAGGTTTTTGGCATAGTCCCTCAGTAACAACCTGCACTACTGGATCCGGTGGATGATTCACTGGATCAGGTGGATCATCCACTGGACGCCTCGGCAGGCCTATCAGAGCATTTTCTCCAGATGGTAATTTTGTTACTCTGTCTGGTCGATTGTCGACCGGATTTCGAGTCGCAGCCGGCTCCCAGAGCCGCTGCGCACACCCCAACTTTGGAAGATCATATCTCCCTTGATACTTGCCTGATTCTGGCGAAACAACTTCCACCAGATTCAACAACTCGTAACATTTATGGGGCAGTCCTCCATTTTAGGATCCGAACAATTATTGAGCCTCCAGATCCGCCGACGAAGAACTTCCACTTCTTGGGGGCTCGTCGGGGCCTCCCGGCGTCGCACTTGGGCATGCGGAGGGGCAATTTTTCAACATTCTCCCTCTTGCACCTGCAATGCCCGCTGCTCCTGCTTTCTCTCACTCATCTTTCGCTGCGTCCTCCAGCCCGTCATAGCTGGTCATCCCAAGTCCGGCCACGCTCATCGTGTGCCGGTTCGCGGGTCCCAGAGCCGGTACGCCTTTTGCGCGCTCTCGTAGCCAAGGAACAAGCACGACTTCACCCGCGGTTCCAGCTTGCTGTCGCGTCGTTGCGCCGCCTGCACGATCGCGTGCGCCTTGCACCAGAACACCTTCAGGTGCGCCACGTTTGGCTTGCGCCCTCTCCAAACCTTCTGCGGCATCTTCCAGCCGCCCTTACTCTTCAGCACCACTGTTGGAGTGAGGTTGATGGTGTAGCTTGCTGTACACACAGCCTCCGTCCAGAATCCTTGCAGCAACCCCGCATCCACAAGCATGGTCTGTACCACGTTCAGCAGCATCTGGTTCACGCGCTCCACCACTCCGTTGGACTGTGGCGAGTACGGCGTAGTCGGTTCCCACTTGATGCCCTGCTGCTTCATCCACCCGCTGCAGCCCACGTACTCTCCGCCATTGTCGGTGCATAGCGCTTTGACCTTCTCGCCAGTGTGCCTCTCCACCGTTACGACGTATTCCTTCAACCAGTCCAAGACCTCGCCCTTCCGCTTCATGAAGTACACGTAGATTTTGTTTTGGTGCAGTCGTCAATGAAAGTGACGAAGTATCTCAAGCCGCTGTTTGATGGCATTTTGAACGGTCCGCACATGTCGTTGTGCACGACCTCCAGCAGGTCCTTTGCGCACGCCTTGTTCTTGTTGAGCAACTTGCGCCGCGCCTTGCCCAAAATGCAAGGCTCGCACTTTTTGTGCGCTGCTGCATGTGCTACCGCGTTTGCACCGTTGATGAGGAGGCTACGCACCATGTCCCACTTTGCGATCTCCTTAACGGTTGCGGTTGCCGAATGCAAAAACCATTGGTGCCAGAGCTCCAGATCAGCGCTTCCTCCCTTGGCCATGTTGACGACGCACTTCTGCAAATCTGCTGCGTCAGATGCCGCGGGGACCACCTTGGTCTCCACGATGTAGAGACCGCCCTCGCGCTTTGCCTTTAGCACGACCCTCTGTAACAACCTGCACTACTGGATCCGGTGGATGATTCACCGGATCAGGTGGATCATCCACCGGACGCCTCGGCAGGCCTATCAGAGCATTTTCTCCAGATGGTAGTTTTGTTACTCTGTCTGGTCGATTGTCGACTGGATCGAGTCGCAGCCCGCTCTCAGAGCCGCTGCGCACACCCCAACTTTGGAAGATCATATCTCCCTCGATACTTGTCTGATTCTGGCGAAACAACTTCCACCGGATTCAACAATTTGTAACATTTATGGGGCAATCCTCCATTTTAGGATCCGAGCAATTCCTGAGCCTCCAGATCCGCCGATGCAGAACTTCCACTTTTCGGGGGCTCGTCCGCGCCTCCCGGCGTTACACTTGGGCATGCAGAGGGGCAATTTTTCAACATTCTCCCTCTTGCACCTGCAATGCCCGCTGCTCCTGCTTTCTCTCACTCATCTTTTGCTGCGTCCTCCAGCCCGTCATAGCTGGTCATCCCAAGTCCGACCACGCTCATCGCGTGCCGGTCCGCGGGTCCCAGAGCCGGTATGCCTTTTGAGCAAGTCAGAGAAAGGAGGAGCAAGCCAGGGAAACGTGGAAAACGCCAGAGAAAGGTCGAGCAATCTAGGAAAGGTGGAGCAAGCTAGAGAAAGGTGGCGCAAGCAAGAGAACGGTTGAGGAAGCCAGAGAAAGGTGGAGCAAGCCAGAAAGGTGGATCAAGCAAGAGAAAGTAGGAGCCAGCGAGAGAAAGGTGGAGCAAGCCAGGGAAAGGTGGAAAAAGCCAGAGAAAGGTGGAGAAAGCCAGGAAAAGGTGGAGCAAGCCAGAGGACACTGGAGCAAGCTAGAGATCGGTGGAGCAAGCCATAGAACGCTAGAGCAAGCCATAGAATGGCAGAGCAAGTCAGGGAAAGGAGGAGCAAGTCAGGAAAAGGTCGAGAAAGCCAGAGAAAGGTGGAGCAAGCCGGAGAAAGGTGGACAAAGCCAGAGAATGGTTGAACAAGCCAGAAAACAATGGAGCAAGCCAGAGAACAGTGGAGCAAGCGAGAGAACAGTCGAGCAAGCCAGAGAAAGCTGGAGCAAGCTAGCAAACGGTAGAGAATGCCAGAGAACAGTGGAAGAAGCCAGAGAAACAAATTGTACTACTGAGTTTCGGACGGCGAGCGAGGTCCCTCAGTAACAACCTGCACTACTGGATCCGGTGGATGATTCACCGGATCAGGTGGATCATCCACCGGACGCCTCGGCAGGCCTATCAGAGCATTTTCTCCAGATGGTAATTTTGTTACTCTGTCTGGTCGATTGTTGACTAGATCGAGTCCCAGCCCTCTCCCAGAGCCGCTGCGCACAACCCAACTTTGGAAGATCATATCTCCCTCGATACTTGTCTGATTCTGGCGAAACAACTTCCACCGGATTCAACAACTTGTAACATTCATGGGGCAATCCTCCATTTTAGGATCCGAGCAATTCATGAGCCTCCAGATCCGCCGACGCAGAACTTCCACTTCTTGGGGGCTCGTCCGCGCCTCCCGGCGTCGCACTTGGGCATGCAAAGGGGCAATCTTTCAACATCCTCCCTCTTGCACCTGCAATGCCCGCTGCTCCTGCTTTCTCTCACTCATCTTTTGCTGCGTCCTCCAGCCCGTCATAGCTGGTCATCCCAAGTCCGGCCACGCTCATCGCGTGCCGGTCCGCGGGTCCCAGAGCCGGTACGCCTTTTGCGCACTCTCGTAGCCGAGGAACAAGCATGACTTCACCCGCGGTTCCAGCTTGCTGTCGCGTCGTTGTGCCGCCTGCACCATTACGTGCGCCTTGCACTAGAACACCTTCAGGTGCGCCACGTTTGGCTTGCGCCCGCTCCAAACCTTCTGCGGCGTCTTCCAGCCGCCCTTATCCTTCAGCACCACTGTTGAAGTGAGATTGATGGTGTAGCTCGCTGTACGCACAGCCTCCATCTAGAATCCTTGCATCAACCCCGCATCCACAAGCATGGTCTGCACCACGTTCAGCAGCATGTGGTTCACGCGCTCCACCACTCCGTTGGACTGTGGCGAGTACGGCGTAGTCGGTTCCCACTTGATGCCCTGCTGCTTCAGCCACCCGCTACAGCCCACGTACTCTCTGCCATTGTCGGTGCATAGCGCTTTGACCTTCTGGCCAGTGTGCCTCTCCACCGTTGCGACGTACTCCTTCAGCCAGTCCAGGACCTCGCCCTTCCGCTTCATGAAGTACACGTAAATTTTTTTGGTGCAGTCGTCAATGAAAGCGACGAAGTATCTCAAGCCGCTGTTTGACAGCATTTTGAACGGTGCGCACACGTCGTTGTGCACAACCTCTAGCAGGTCCTTTGCGCACGCCTCGTTCTCGTTGAACAACTTGCGCCGCGCCTTGCCCAAAATGCACGGCTCGCACTTTTTGTGCGCCGCTGCATGTGCTACCGCGTTTGCACCGTTGATGAGGAGGCTACGCACCATGTCCCACTTTGCGATCTCCTTAATGGTCGCGGTTGCCGAATGCAAAAACCGTTGGTGCCAGAGCTCCAGATCAGCGCTTCCTCCCTTGGCCATGTTGACGATGCACTTCTGCAAATCTGCTGCGTCAGATGCCGCGGGGACCACCTTGGTCTCCACGATGTAGAGACCGCCCTCGCGCTTTGCCTCCAGCACGACCTCGCCGTCACAGTCGATGCGCACTACTGCGCCTTTTCTACGGAAGAGCACCTCATATCCCTTGTCCGTCAAGTGGCTAACACTCACGATGTCAGGAAGGCCGAGGACATGCTGGTCATCACGGATTGTGCACAGCTCCTCCTTACCGCCCACCACGACTTCCACCTCCACGTTGCCTAGGCCGGCCGCCGGCTTGACTTTGTCCTTCGCGACCACCATTGACTTGGAGGACTTGTCGTAGGTGACGAACACCACCTTCTCAACTTGGGTCTACTCCTCGGCCCTAGAATGTAGGCACCACCTATTGGCCTTCTTGAGGAAGTGGTTCTTGCTGCCGTTGAGGAGCGACCTGCCTTTCCTGTTTTTGCCGCCGGTCTTCGCCTCCTTCAGACACTCAGAAGCCCAATGGCCCTCCTTGCCGCGATTGCGGCACGCACCTTTCTTGGCGCCCTTCTTGCTGCCGCCCTTTCCGCCGCTTTGTTGACCCCTGCTTCTACCACCACGCGTTTTGGTGACGGGGGTCGATGAGGAAGACGAGGACTCCTTGCAGCTCCGGCGCTTTGCCTCGTTGCGGATGTACTCTGCGACCGCGCCATAGGTGAGCTTGTCCTCCGACCATCCTCCAAGGACGGTGATGAGTGGGCCCCAGCTATCAGGAAGGGCCATGAGGAGGGTCATCGCTTGCAGCTGCGTGTCAATCTTCCACCCCACGTTGTTGCATTGCGAGGCGAGCGACTCGATCTTCTGCATGGCGGAAATGACATCATCTCCCTCCTCGATTCTCACCATGAGGAGCCGCTTCATCGCGAAGATTTTGTTCGCGAGCGACTTGGATTGGTGGATGGCACAGAGCTTTTTCCAAGCAGCAGCTGCTAGCTTACAGCCTTGGAAGATGCCCCACTACGACTCGGCTGTCCCGGACACCAGGAGCATGAGCGCCTCCGTGTTCTTCTTTTCGAAGGCCTGCTTCTCCGGGTCCGCAACAGTCGCCTCTGCGAGTACCCCCTTTCCCAACATGACGTCCAACAGTCCCTTATGCGCGAGGTGCAGCTAGAACTGCCACCTCCAGAGCCCGAAGTCCGGGCCACCCGCATGCTTTTGAATTGGCTGCGTCTCCTTCTGCGCCATGTGCGTAGCTGCTACTCCGACAAGTTCTCTGAACTTCACGGCGACGTCCAAGATGACGATCATGTGCGCAGCGGAAGCGTGGTGGGTCCATAACCCTTTGTCAGGATGGATTTGCGTGGTGTGGTCCCAACATTTGTCTTAACATCTCTCGTGGAACACGTCTACTGTTTTGGACGAATCTGAGACTGATCGTGAGCTTTCTGGTTGCCTCACGCTATGTGAGTAGGAATTTAGAGACAGTCAGTTTTTGAAGGGAATAGCGTCGTTTTACGTTAGTTTTTGAACATAGATATGATCACAACATTTATAGGGCTAGTGATGAGCTTTCCAACGCACCAAGCCGCACGCCATTTGGCCAAGTGTAGTCAAAGTTATGCTTGCCAAAGCGCATGTCTCACCCACCACAGAAGCTCAACGTCGCCACTCGCCGTGGCGCCTTCCTTCATGTGCGAATCGCCTCTCCCAATGCGCATATCCCATTGCACATGGTGTGGGGGTTCCCTGCACTGTTTCCACGTACCCTTCCCACTTTTGGGTCACGTTTGGTGATGGGATGGGACGAGGTTTCAAACCTGTCCGCGAACCTGTCGTCAGAATTTTGACTGTCCCCGAGAAACAAAACGTACTACAGAGTTTCGGACGTCGAGCCAGGTTTTTGGCTAAGTCTCTCAGTAACAACCTGCACTACTGGATCCGGTGGATGATCCGCCGGATCAGGTGGATCATCCACCGGACGCCTCGGCAGGCCTATCGGAGCATTTTTCTCCAAATGGTGATTTTGTTACTCAGTCCGGTCATTTATCGACCAGATTTCGAGTCGCAGCCAGCTCCGAGAGCCGCTGCGCACACCCCAACTTTGGAAGGCCATATCTCCCTCAATACTTGTCCGATTCACGCGAACCAATTTCCACCAGATTTAGCGACTCGTGAACTTTATGGGGCAATCCTCCATTCTAGGATCTTAGCAATACTTGAGTTGCCAGATTTGCCGGCACAGAGCTTCCACTTTCTGGCGGCTCGTTGGCGCCTCCCGGCGTCGCACTTGGGCATGCGGAGGGGCACTTTTTCAACAGGAGCAACCTAGAGAAAGGTGGATTAAGGTACAGTAAGGATGAGCAAGTCAGGGAAAGGTGGAGCAAGCCAGACAAAGGTGGAGCAAGCTAGAGAGGGGTGGAGAAACCAAGAAAAAAACAAAGCAAAGCAGAGAATGGTTGACGAAGCCATAGAAAGGTGGAGCAGATCAGAGGAAGGTGGAGCAAGTCAGAGAACCGTGGAGCAAGTTAGAGAAAGGATGAGCAAGCCAGGGAAATGTGGAAGACGCCAGAGAAAGGTTGAGCAATCTAGGAAAGGTGGAGCAAGCTAGAGAAAGGTGGCGCAAGCGAGAGAACGGTTGAGGAAGCCAGAGAAAGGTGAAGCAAGCCAGAAAGGTGGATGAAGCAAGAGGAAGTTGGAGCCAGCGAGAGAAAGGTGGAGCAGGCCAGGGAAAGGTGGAAAAAGCCAGAGAAAGTTGGAGAAAGCCAGGAAAAGATGGAGCAAGCCAGAGGACACTGGAGCAAGCTAGAGAACGGTGAAGCAAGCCATAAAACGCTGGAGCAAGCCATAGAATGGCAGAGCAAGTCAGAGAAAGGAGGAGCAAGTCAGGCAAAGGTCGAGAAAGCCAGAGAAAGGTGGAGCAAGCCATAGAAAGGTGGACAAAGCCAGCGAATGGTTGAATAAGCCAGAAAACAATGGGGCAAGCCAGAGAACAGTGGAGCAAGCGAGAGAACAGTCGAGCAAGCCAGAGAAAGCTGGAGCAAGCTTGCAAACGGTAGAGAAAGCCAGAGAAGAGTGGAAGAAGCCAGAGAAAGGTGGAGTAAGCCAGAGAAAGGTGGATAAAGTCTGAGAACGGTGGAGCAAGACAGAGAATAGTGGGGCAATGAAGAGCATGTTGCAGCAAGCCAGAGAACGTTGGAGCAAGCCAGAGAAAGGCAAAGCAAGCCAGAGAACGGTGGAGGAATCCTGAGAACAGTGGAGCAAGCCGGATAACGGTGGAGCAAGCCAGAGAACGGTGAAGCAAACCAGAGAACGGGGGAGCAAGTCAGAGAACGGTGGAGCAAGCCGGAGAAAGGTGAGGTAAGCCACAGAAAGGTGAAGCAAGCCAGAGAAGGGTGGAGCAAGCCATAGAAAGGTGAAGCAAGCCACAGATTGGTGGAGCAATCCAGGGAAAGGTGAAGCAAGCCAGAGAAAGGTGGAGGAAGCCATGAAAAGGTGAATCAAGCCAGAGAGTGGTGGAGTAAGCCAAAGGAAGGTGAACCAAGCCAGGGAAAGGTGGAGTAAGCTAGAGAAAGGTAGAGCAAGCCAGAAAACGATGGAGCAAACCAAAGAAAGGTGGAGCAAGCGACAGAAAGGTGGACCAAGCTACAGAAAGGTAGAGCAAGCCAGAGAATGGTGGAGCAAGCCATAGAAAGGTCGAGCAAGCAAGGGAAAGGTGGAGCAAGCCAGAGAAAGGTGGAGGAAGTCAGGGAAAAGTGGAGCAAGCCAGAGAAAGGTGGAGCAAGCCAGATAATGGTGGAGCAAGCCAGAGAAAGGTGGAGCAAGCTAGAGAGAGGTGGAAAAAGCCAAAGAAAGGTGGAGC
>SZWC01040626.1:0-11774 GCA_023375785.1 Penium margaritaceum
CTCTCCCGGCGAGGTGCACTTTTGTCCACGCTGGACACACGCGTGGTGGAGAAGAGTGGTGTGTGACGTGCGGAGCTCCAAGCCATGTCCTGGAAACTCTTGGAGGCTTGTGACGCACTGACGGATTCGTCCAGATTCGGTTCAAATTCCTGGAAAACCATCCAACTTTTCTTATAAAATTAGACGGAAAATTCCGCTGTTAAGTCGTTTACGAGAGGACATAAAGGAAATTGAGAGGCGTTTGTGAAGACAAAACAGAAGCGTAAACTATATTCAATTTTCAGTTTTCGGACGTCATTCTAAACTCGTACCTCATTGTGGTTCGGCGAAACGAGAGTAGGCGTCAGCTACCGTGAGCGACGAGAACGCGAAAGACTTGACATGTACTCTTCAGGTAGCTTTCTTCACTTAACATACGTGGCTTAAGAATTCCTCAACTATGTTGATGTGGAATTCCGCACTGACTTTGACTTTCGTTCGAAACAATTCTCACAATTCGCACAAGTGGTCCATAAAAATATATATTTTGGATACATGGAACAACTTCAAATTTCTGACATATTGAAGCAATTGTCTCCTCATATGTTTCATGCTAAAACATGCAAAAATGGTGTCACTTTATATTGCCCGGCTGCACTTTCATGTCTCATCTCGAAAGAATGCACTTCAACACAGTTAACCTGTTTACTATAATTCAGCGGAATTACATAATGAAAACTTCATGACATGCCACCACATAACGAACGCGTTGTGGGAGTCTCACGCTACCACCGAAATTGGACGGACGCCCAAGGATCTGCGTTTCTTGTGAATCGAACCTCCAAGTGTGGCTTTCCGACGCCAAAATGAAGAGATCTAGGCACAAGGATTTGACCGATGGGCAAAAGCTAATTTTGCACCCTTGATTCAACAAGGGGGTGGAAGACCATGTAAGAAAAGAGATATGACCCATTTTTTGGTGAAAATCAGTACCATTAAAATCCTTTCTGGAAATTCATCAAAATTTTATGTCATTACGGTAACTAGAAATGAAGCATAAAATTCATATTGAATTGAATTTCAAGCTGTATCCAAGCTGCGCTATTTGCAACCCCCGTGTACACAAAGTGACGAGTCAAAATCACAACAAAGGTTGGTGCCTGTTTCGCACACTGGATCATGGAAAATTTCTACTTCGGATTCTCGTTTATGCCTCTTACCAAGTCGTACACCTATGAGGACCCACTACCGTCCATATCCATTATCGCAAGTACTCATCTAACGGCCATATTACCGAAGTTGCTATTCAATGGCAACCTTGTTGTTTGAAATGCAGGTTCAGCGAAATTTCACGTCGACTTAGCTCCAATTCACACCGATCAACGAATAGTACCCATAAATCCGTTGATCACAACAAACATAGTACGCATGGATCGTCCCTAATATGCGTCCATTCTCATTGGCCTTCGATGCGTGTGCTATGTTCCTGATTCTCCGTGATATTTTCCTGTAGTGTTTTTGAACACATCTCACCGGTGGAGAGATGTGACGAAAACCGACGGAAGAATCTATTATTGCATACGTCGGTTCGGTTCCATGTTGCCACATGCGTAAAATTGACGGCCACAAACATGGTCGTTTTCTCCCGACACGGGCATCCGATGGGAGAGTGCTCCTAAGACCTGTTGTGATGTTGTGATTTGTGACGTTCTTGTCGACCTGTGCAATTTACTGTGACCACTTGGCCGTGTCCATGCCCGTGTAGATCCCTGGTGCGGACCCAGGTGGACCGGTGCGTCATCTGGTGGTGGACTACCAGCTTGGAGCTGACCGACGACCGTCCCAGATCTCTGGACACTGCCATGGACCTCCTGCAGTTTTTCTGCAGCACGTAGGAGTTGATGGACTGGCCGTGGGCCCAATTTGCATGTTTTTACATTGTGTGTCCACCGTTTAATGCCCGATACATGCATGTGACCAGTCGTAGCGTCCGGCTTGTATTTTTTCACCTCTAGGTTCAGACGGCGTAGCGTTCTGACATGTCTACGCTGAGTTACGGCCAAAACAGTGGTTTTGGGCCGGTTTCAGGACAGACCTTACGTAGCGGATTCGACGGAATCCTTGGCCGACTAGGCCAAAACCGTGGTGCTTGAGGGTCTCCAACCCTCAAACCATCCCGTCTCACCGCCCACAGTCCCAGGTGACCCCGGTCGAGCCACGTGGCTCTTTCCGCCGGTCGGCGTGGCACTGCTACGCTACACCTTGTGCTGCCGCGTGCGACACCCGCCGTGCGCCGTGGCAGCTACTTATACCATGGACCTGTCATTTGTCATTTCTCTCTGCAAATGCTATTGACGCATTATGACATTCTGGCTTGTGTCTCCTAGCCAAACCCTTGCCGTCGTGTGTACGGCCTGTGACTGTTGTCACAGTTTGACAGGGCATTGATGCCCAGTCAGCGACTGTGTTGCTAGGAAGCTTGTACGCATCTTCTCATGGTTTCAGAGCGGCGAGGCATCCCTCGCTGAGCTTCCCAGCAGAGATGCAGTAGTGGTAGCGGCAGTGAGAGCTACAGCTAAAGCCACAGTCTTGGGAGGACCCACCAATCCACGGTGGCCCGTCGTAGCAGATTGTAGCAGGGGAGACACCCTTGCAACCGCATCACCACGCCACTACCACGGGGCAGCCAAGGGTTTCCCAACCCCATCCAGCAGTAGTTGAGGCATGAGATATTGAGAAGGGGTCTATGAAGGGTCCCATAAGCTTCACTCAGGTCGCACATACCACCCTCTCCGGACGTGAGAGAATGCATGTGCCCCATTTGACCACCACATTTTGGCGTGCAAGAGCTCATTAGAAAGCTCTTGCAAAACCCTATCCATCGCTTCCACTCCTGCCTCATTTCATGCCCCGTAGGCTCGAGGAAATGAAGCAATGCTCTCAGATGTATACTTTTTTTCCGAATTTTGGACTACAAAGAAAACGTAGGCGGTTTTGACCAAATTTCGTCTAATTTGGACAACCTTCATGCTGATGTCATCATTGTGAGTGATGACGTCAGCACAAACACAGCCAATTTTTTGGCTGAAACATCATTTTTACCAGCGTTGAAAATCCTCGAGACAGGCTGACAGTTATGCAATCTGATCAGTTTGACGTCCTTGTCCATACTGAGCGTTGACATGGCTCTGACCAGTGACAAGGGCAAAGGACCACCATATCCCTCTTCCTCCTCCTCCTCAGGGGTCATGAGCCCACGCTCGCAGGCCATTGCGGACCTGCATAATGAGCACGATGAGATTCGTCGTCACCAGCAGCAGCAGACTGATGACTTCCGTACGCTTACTAATCTTATTCGTGGTGAGTCCACGGTCCCACAGCGGACATCCGGGGGAGTTGGCGGTGCCATACCTTTTGCACAGCAGTCAGGATGTGCACCGAGGAGAGCAGCTGGACAGGACCCGCCACTTTTCAATCCTTTGGATGAGGACCCCGACATGCGTGGCATGGAGGATGACACCCATGAGAGGGAGATTCGTGAGCTTCAGGAGCATCTCTGCCACCTTCAGACGCGTTCTGATTCCCGGTTACCGAAGATTCGATCCTTGCCTGATCCCTACCTCGACGACTTTCCTCGTCCCGGCGTCTTCTCCATCCCTCGTCCTTCCCAGCCTGTGGTTGCTCTCCCCACGGAGCGGAAACCCAAGGACGTCGAGAGACCACCCCCACGCTATGTTAGCGATGGCGGCTTTGACTGTTGGGAGACTCTCTTTCAGGTGTGGGCCACTTCAGAGGGGGTTATGGCCCTACTATCACAGTCCGTACCAGGTTACGCGCCATGCTCAGGTGCTGATAGCGGCTTGGGGATGCGCGGACTCCTTTACGCCATGCTGCGCAAGATTGTTGTGGACTTTCGCCCTTTCCTTGGAGAGGCAGGCACGGGCGCAGGTGCTGATCCACGTGGGGGCTGGGACTTGGCACTGTCCCTGCTTGCTGCAGAGACGCACGCCACCCGCACGGCTCACATTCACGCCTTTCACTCCCTTCGTCAGGGACCTACTGAGCCCGCAGCCGATTACTGGCAGCGTGCCATGCACATCTACACGCGCCTTGGGACTTCGGGAGGTACACAGCTTTGGGCGCTGCACACGCTCATGATCGGAGTTTGTCTTAAGCACGCAGAAATCTTCTCGAGGTACAACGACGCCATGCTCGAGCCCTTCTCCACCTCACTTTAGCTCCTCCCTTGGGCGCATCAACTTTTCTTCCAGGTGAATTCCGCCCGCGAGGCAGTCGTGGCCCACCTGGAGAGTTCTCTTGCTGCAGCGGTCATCGTGGCGCCGCCGACGCCCCTCTTGCAGACCACTTCTTCATTTACTGGCACACCCTCCTCTTCCCCTTCCACCCGGGCTACCCCGACTCAGATGCAGGGTGTGGCAGTCGCAACACAGGGGTAGAAGGGTAGGAAGAAGCGTGGTTCGGGCCAGCAGCAGTCGCAGTAGCAGCAGCAGTCCTCGGGCGGTAGCAGTAGAAGCACTGTCCACTGCTACAACTATGGAGGCGCTCATCGCTACACCGAGTGCCAACAGCCGCTTGATTGGACGCGGATCACTCGCGGTCTTCAGGCTGCACATGCCCAGCATCTTCAAGCGTCCGGTCGCGTTGCGACCATGACTACAGTAGTTCCCGCTTCCTCACTGGCGAGCAGTGGCGACCCGGACCTGGGTGACCGCACCATCGCCGAGCTCCGTCATCTTTTGGCGCTTCGCTTTCAGGGAGGTGCGAGTGTGTTGTCACAGCCGGGTGGTTCACAGACTGTTTTTTTGTCTGTTCTTGTTGCTCGTGATGACTCGTGTGGGGGGGACACAGCTGGCATGTGATGACGATGGGCCTGACAGTACCAATTAGATTCATGAGTCACATCTCTGTGCCCTTTGTCGTTCCTCCTCACCTATTTTTCAGTGCCCGTCTGAGGCCGAGTGCTCCATTACCCGTTGTACAATGACGTCCTCCAGTCGTGATCCCGGTGGCACTTGGATTATCGATTCTGGTGCCACTCATCACATGACCTGTCGTCGTAGTGACTTTGTTGTTCTCGGCCCTGTTGCATCTATTCGCTCTTTTCACGTAGGCTCTGGTCAGTCCTTGCCAGTCCAGGGTGTTGAGGTTGTGTGCTTTGATGGTCCGTCTGCCCCCCTGTATCTTTACGAGGTGCTTTTTGTGCCTGAC
This sequence comes from Penium margaritaceum, assembly GCA_023375785.1. NCBI lineage: Eukaryota > Viridiplantae > Streptophyta > Zygnematophyceae > Desmidiales > Peniaceae > Penium > Penium margaritaceum. The sequence goes on from SZWC01040626.1 coordinate 5,209, forward strand.
CTTGAGCTCAGCTTGCTTTCTGTGCGTGCCTGCACACTGATGGGTCTCTTTATGAAGCACACTGCAGACTCCGCAACTGTGACAGCTCTTGATACTCATACTGTTGTTCTTTGTGCCTCTGTTGTGGATGATTTGTATCGTGTCTCTCGGATTTCTCTTCCTCCTTCTTGCTCCCCCTCTCCTTGTGCTCGAGTGTTTGTCACTGGCGTTCTCTCTACTGAGCACCAGCGACTATTGCATCGTCGCCTGTGTCATGTGGGCTCCAACACTGTGTCAAAGCTCATTCGGACCCAGCCCGCACTCGGCCTTGATGCGGCTTCTTTCGAGAAGCCGCCCAAGACCCACTGCCTATTCTACGCTCAGGGTAAGATGTATTGTTGTACCTACCCTGACTCCCGTTCTCACGCACTTTGTTCTCTCGAGTTGGTCTATTCGGGCCTTCTCGGTCCTCTTCCTTTCAATTCTCTGTCCAATCGGGGCAGATACATCCTCACCCTGATTGATGACTTCACCTGGATGCGATGGGTCTACAGTCCGAGCCGGAAGAGTGATGCCGCTATACTGTTTTGGCAGCTAGTCTTAGCCCTGGTCTACTCCTTTCCTAGCTTACTACAACAAGCTACTTGCACCTTGTACGCGTTGCCTTACTTGCACCTAGTGTTTAGTGCGAGAAGTGTCTGGCCGTCGATCGTCCAGATCGACGGTCTGTCTTGTCTCTCGACGAGCCGCCGCGTCAGCTCGACGCCTCTCAGCGGTGGGTACGGTCGCCGTGTTGCGCATGCCACCGGGAATGCTGCGACCGTCGTGCGGTCGCAGCCACCGTGTTTGCTACCGCCGTTGACCGCGTGCATTGTCGGGAGCTCCCGCTAGAGAGAACCCCTCGGCTGAAAGCGTGTTCCACATGCTATGTGCCGAGGGGGCGACAGCCACCCTCGTGTGGCATGTTTGGAACACCGCATGGGGGTTCGCACGAAACAGCCCCCTGCCGCCGGCGTGAACCCCACGCCGGTGCTCGCTCACGTGCTCGCTCCCCCTCCTCCTCCTTGTCTCCGCAGTCGAGTGGAGGTGACATCGACCGCGAGCAAGATTTCCAAAAAAACGGAAAAAAGCCCGCGTGCCCCCGAAACTCAGACAAGGCCCCGATTATGCCAGAAGAATAGGGGCACTTCGTTACACCCTTAATCCCCGCCTACACCATGATCATTGACTCTACCCAGAATGACATTAGCACCACCAAGGAAGGTGGATGTGGCGCTAGAAGGGGAGAAACATGATGTGGGATAATTCGAGGGAACAATAGCAGTCACGACAACAACAATGGAGCGGTGGATGTGCTTGACCTGTATGTTGCTCCACCAGTCTATGAGGTGGGCTGTGGTGAATTCATAGAGAGCATCAGAGCCCGGGGTTGATATGGCAGCAACAGGCTCAGGAGGGGCAGAGGCGGCAAGTACCACGAATTATGAGACGGCAGTGACCACGATACAAAGGAGCCTTGTCAGGACGGCTGTGGAGAAGGGGGCAGCAGCGGCGCAGATGGAGACGGTGGTGTAGGTGCATTGTACAGTGCAGTAATTTGGCGCAATGGTAAAGACAATGGACGCGAGAGCAGTAGACTAAATGGGCTTGAAAACAATTGAGGGCGATATAGTAACAGATGCAAACAGCACCAGGTTCTACAAAGATCTTTGCAACAATGTTCACAACTAGTAGTTATGCATACTTCCATGCCATGGACTGTTACCTTGAGTCTGGGGAAGATTACATCATTGTGGTCATTGGTCATAACTCTCTCACTCCCTTCTTGAAGCAACCAAACCTTCTCAGAAGACGGGCTTGGTGTTGTGAACTATTTATCCTATTCACGATAACCTGGGAGTACAAATCCGGTCATACTAACTTGGCTGATCCCTTGAGTTCAAAATAATTACATGTAGTTTGTGTGGCGGGAAAAAAACCTTCATCAATTCGCACTTTCCGTCATTTGTGTGTAAGGCCAGCCCAGTCCAGCCACCTCCACATCCATGAACTGGGATAAATCCTTTTAAGAGCCACGGAGTAGTCCATACGTTGGACCTCTGAGATCAAGAATTTTTAACACCATGATCTCGTTGAGAATATAGGATTTTTCTTGGTGTGGTCATGTTGTGGCAGTCTGAAGTTTCAGCAACCTACAGAAGTATATCAAATTTCAGTTGTGTTTTTTCCCCTTGATCCTTTTAAGACTCCGGGCATGTCAAGACAAAGATGACGTGAAATGCCCTTGGTAAGCACTATTGGTGACCGGGTTGGAGTTCTGACATGTACAAGTATCTCATGATGTGTGATGTACGCTTTTGCAATAAGGGCTCCAATAAGGCACCAAGAGGACTCCTCTGACTTCTATCACTCCCTCCTAATCCATGGGCATTGGTATCCATCTATTTCATCATGGAAATTCCTAGAAACAAAGAATGGGGATGACACCATCCTGGTCATGGAAGAGCAAGCAATGGAGATGGCTAATCTAATGTCCACTACAACCTGAGTCATGGAAAAAGATAAGGCCCACATGTTCTACAAAGTCGCCATGAATCTTTGTCTATAACCAACATCTTGCTAGCCAGTTTTGGCACATATTATTGGAATCGTTTGGAACTCAGCACAGCATTTCCTTTTCGGCCAACCCCCAGATAGATGGGTGGACTGAGCACATAAATTGTACTCTTAATCATTTGCTTTGCATTCATGTTTATCCAATGATAACATATTGAGAAGACAACTTGGCCATGGTTAAGTCATAGAGAATGCGATCAATGAGTTGACTGACACTGTTCCCTTGTATCTCAACCATGTTCGGCATTTGATGGATCAAAGTGATCTAGAAAATCAAAGTAGTGGCCTTTCAATTGGCCCTTCCACCATCTATGAAAATTTATGATATCTTCCATGTGCTTGCTTCCACCATACACAACAAATGGGTCCGTTAAGCTGTCCCTCTTGCTATCCTTGCCATGATTGGCCACTTTGATGCGCAAGTTATCCTCCAATACCATGAACATGATTTGCATGCAAGATTGGTCAAGGAGTTCCTCATCTATTGAGTTGGCCATTAACGTAATCTCAAATTCTGGGTGCCTGAATCACAAGTTCCACTTGCAACAGTAAGAGAGTAGTCGGAAGAACTTGCTGCCTCCCACAACCGAGTTCTCCATGAGGGTACAATCCTTGCACAAATCCCCTTGAGAGAATGAAGATATGGGCTCTCTGGCTTGTCATTGGCTGATAAGCTACATACAAGGCAGCCCTACTTGCCACTACATAGAACACATAGCCCACATGACTCCTCTCATCAGGAATCCAAGTCGAGTCACCGTCTAAGTAGCCATCGACCATCACCAAGCAGTGCCGACAGATTAAGAGCTTGAAGTATGGCATGCAGACAAGATGCTTTACGACTAGCACAGTCGCATGTAGGGCTCTTGTCCGTGGGCATTGTGAGAACCATGCAAGGAGACTGAAAGCTTTGCTGAGTGGTCATGAACAAGATCATGAGAGAGCCAATGATGTGCAAGTAGAGGATCACGTTTACTGTCTCCCCCACCTTTGGTGGATATCAACCTTAAGAAATCGTGCCCGTGGGGTATGATGGGACTGGAAGCTCTGGGAATTGTACGCATGAATCTTGTTTTGTGCTCTTCAACAACTGGAGCATAGCCCACAAGATGAACTAGTAGTGTTTTCCTTCAGTGGTCACACACGATCTCCATCCTCTGGAATACATCTGAATTTGCGAGGTTATTTATCCTAAAGGCAGCCTAGAGAAGTGCCTTGGCCCCCTTCACGGCCTCCATCAAGGGAGACATGATCAAGAGCTCACCACCGTAGACAAGGATAGCACTCAAGTGTTGAGCTATCAATCGGAGGAAGAGGGACGGATCAGCGTCGCTCTGCACATAGCCTGTGCATCTTAACTTACCCGTGATATTCTGGTTTCAGCATCGTGATGGATGCTTAAGGTCATACAAGGCCTTACGCAAATGCCAGACATTGTTCTCAACCTCAAAGCTGGATGATTGCACCATATCGATATCCTTATCCATAGTGTCATGGGAGGAAGCATTGTTTACATCCACCTAGTGCAACTCTTAGTCACGCTCGGCCACAACATTAAATAAAGCACGAGTTGTAATCATGTGACCAACAAGTGAAAAAATCTCCTTGAATCAACACATTTGTCCTATGAGAATCCTTTGGCCATCAAGTGGACCTTGTAGCAGTCCAGGGAGCCATATGGTTTCAAATTCTTGTGAAAGTCCCACTTTGCATGTATGACCTTCCTCCACGATGGAAGGTCAACAATCTCACAGCTGGCATGCTCTCAGATCGTGCAGAGCTCCTCCAAACTGGTTGTATGCCAGAGTGTCACGGCCACTACTAATAACACCTGGTGGTGGCCAATACACACACGTCTAGCATGAGCCGGACCATGACAAGGTCGGTCATAGCATACCATACAATCGATAACAAACACCCCTGCATCTTGAATTCAACGATTGACATTTAATGAACTATGCGATTCTTGATTTTAACTAGGATTTTTGGGTAGGAATTAATTACATGATCCAAATTGATTGAATTGGTGGATTTTGAGATCCTTGAATTAAACAAAGTCATGTTCAGGGTCTTGTGCATGACATGTTGTTGTATGTTGATCAGTGATGGCTACATTTCTTGCGCTATGTAGACAAATGTCATTATTGTCTATGCATTCTACAATACACATGTAGGAACTAATGAAATGTAGATTGATGAGATAATGTGTGAGGGGAATTGAGTTTAACTCTTAATGTGGCTTCTTGAATGCATAGAGCTAAGATTTCAACAGCTTCCAACTAGTTTCCAAAAAACTATATACAAATTCAAAAATCAGGGGGGTATTCAAGACCAACTTGAAGAAACTAGGTCCAAGGGCCTTCATACCAGAAAGACTACTCTCAATGTTGTGGGTTGGGTGTGTGGGTGTCAAGACAACTGATAGTTGGGCCCTCAAGGACAACAGTTTGAGATAGCACATAGGCTCATGGGAGGTGGTGCTCACACGAGATGAGGAGTGCATTAGGAGCCAGGCGCAAGTGTAGAGGATAGTGGGGACGTAGACACACCATCTGTGGGCTCGCTAACAGGTGGAGTACTATGAGCAACGACAGATGTACCCTTAAGAGATTCAAGTGAAGATGTAGGCAAGGGTACCTCCATGAGGGCAATCACTAGGGGATGCTGCATGGACCGCCATAGGGACAAACGCAGGTAGAGACGCAATGGAAGGAGTAGGTATGGACACAAATACAAAGACAACAATAACAATATGGACGGAAGAGGCCACAAGCTGGACAAACACAATGATTGAATCGTAGTCAACCGGCGACTGAAGAACAGGTAGGGAGGCCGAGACAAACCCATCCACCAGCCTAGACTCCCCCATGCTTTGGGAATCCACACAGGTGGGAGCATGGTCTGTTGCTGGAGAGAGGATTTAGGATATGTCTCTATAAGTAAGAGCTTCAAAGAAGAGGGCATCTTAGGAATTGACACTACAATGAAAGCCTGGTTCCAAAAACTCCAGGCCTTCATCTATTGTGAAATGCAAGGAAAGGCACACATGCAACCATGCGGGGAGACCTTGGAGCCCTACTAGTCCTCAGTGTACCAGACACAAGACAAGGTATTTATGGTTAATCACCCCTAAAAAATACACTCGTCATAAAGTGTACATACTAAACGCATGCCTTTAGAAGTTTCATGATACCTTCGTGGAAAATGGAACACAACTTTATATACGATGTCTGTTCATGGGCATACAAATGTATTTGAATGCTTGAAGACAATAGACTTCATAGAAGGTTTGCCAACAAGAAAATCCACATAAATAAATCCATGGTTAAGTGCTTTATAGCTCCACTTACAGTTCGCAATAAACGAAATAAATTTGTACTTATACATGAAAGGTGTTAGAATTGCAAGGCGTGACCGTGCCTATTCCTGAACCCAAAACGTAAACGTTCCAAAACCCTCCCGAAGTCATATTCTAGGGGTTTGGACTCTATTTCTTTGCTTCTCTGGGCTCCTACTGGGCCTCGCGGTAACGGAGGACAACAGGTTCCCTTCTATCGTGGCAGGGGGGGGGAGTTCGGACCCTACATTCAAACCATTCGCAAAAGCACACAATTGTAAAATCTTGTCCATTGCACGATACACGCCCCGCTTTTTTCCCCAAATACATTATGACGGTGGGAGGAGGGGGGAACGACGCGGTGACCAATTCGACGTTGAATTGTTTCACTATCGGAAAACTCTCTTGCAACCATCTATTTTTGGCGGTGAGCACGCAAGAATAATTAATCAAACCCGTTTGCAAAATCCCGCTTGTTCGATCGTGATCTTCAATGACCCTACATCCACGGTTTGCGAGTTTCGGCAAGAGATTATCTCCCAGTACATTAGTGTTTTTTTTTCTTCAACCACATAATCCGGATACACTGACCAGATACACTTCACCAATACACTCTAGCCTTTTGGGGGGGGCA